>JASDQU010192121.1:1727-15631 GCA_032191745.1 Picea mariana | reverse complement strand
GGGTTGCTTAAAGATTTTAATGATTTTAATTTCCCCCCCCCTAACTAAGTGTTGAACCAAAATCCTCCTCCCCCAATTACCAAATGGTTGCTTGATGCTCAAGAAGTGAGGCAACGAGGCCTACCCTAGCTTCACAGATCAACCCTAAAAACCCGAGTACTCTCGGAAAGGACGCCAAGCGTCGTGAGACCGTCCCCGGCCTAGCACCTTTTGTTGTCGTCCTCAAGCCCCATTTTAGATGGTGAAGATGGTGAATTTAGGTGTCCTATTAAGTCTAATATATTATTATGCCTTAGGACAAAGTTTTTTAGGTGTATTTAGGAGTGTTTTAGTGACTTTTTACTTGCCCAAAATTAGTGAATTAGGCCCAAAATCAAAACTTCAATCAGCTACGAAAGTGTTCTTAAACCATGAAATTATGGCATTGAAACAATGTAAGAAACTTGAGAATAAAGCTGAATTGAAAGGTTATCCTTATACCATGTGATTATAGCCTTAAGACATGAAGAAACATGAGATAAATGAATGCTATGAAAGGCAGTAGCAGCTTGCCAAAGAAAAGGAAAAAGTGTTTTAGCTTATCACCACTTAACCATGAATGTTATTGCATTAAGATAAAGTGCTAAGAGATGAAAAGTGTTTGCTGAAACAAAAGTGTGTCCCTACACCACATACATGCCCCACATATACTTCATAATTAGATAATGGCAAATGGCCTTAAAGATGAGTTGATTGCAAGTTAAAAGGATTATTTTTAAACCACTATCATTGCATTAAACCATGTGTATTTTGGATTAGAGCATGTGTAATGAAACTTGAAGAAATCTAAAACATGTAAATGAGGTTATGCCTTAAAGGCTTAAGGTAAGATTTAGTATGTGTATGAGATCTACCTCTAGAATATTTTAATCAGTTAAGCATAAGTAAACCATCAACACATAACTAACCTAGCTAACTTGAAAGAAAGGCAAAGGGACAAACCACTTACAATGGCACAAGGTGGAGGCAAGCCTACCTTTATTGTGCCAAAGAGGGTTGAAAAAGAGAAGCAAACTAACTATGATTAGCACAACTAGCCACACGTCYTTGCCCTAGTGACAAGTGAAGCAAAAATATTGCTTGAAAATACAACTAAGCCCTAGCCTTACGATTTCGGGGGGTTGGCCATACCAATCTTCCTCCAAAGGTGTAGGCACAAAATATTATTTACAACTAATGAAATTATACACTAGAAAAATAAGCCTCAAAGATCTTGCAAAAAATGCTAGAAAAATGAAGGAGAAGGGTGAGATTTTTTACCAACCCAAAGGAGAGACCTTTGGGAGTGTTGTGTAACCAAAAGTGGGCAGCAAAACCCCTTGACCTGATGAGAACCTGCAAACACCAGCACGCTATTGCTTGCTGGAAATGCTACACACAACAACAAAAGTGAAGAAAAATTTATGTTTTAGGGCAGAATTTTTCACACAAAATTTTAAAGTGAAAATTTGAATTTTTTTGACATGTCTATGATGGTTAGCAAACTGAAATAATGGAATGATATGAAAAAAAATTTAGATCAGCACAGAGAATGGAGTTTGAGTAGGTATTGAGGGTAGACTCCTCCTTGAGGCTATCCCAATAAACCCTAGAGGCAAACCTGCAAAACTTCAAGCAAAACGTGAGGTACAAGAGTAGATAATATGGTTGAATGAGTTAACAATATAAAATACTTTAAACTACTAGCCACCCAACATATATAGATCAACAATAATACTTTTTGTTTAACCTACCCAAGTAAAATACTTTACCCAAGAGATCTACTAAATACAACACAAGATGCCAAGGTCACAACATCACCTCATGTGCAAGAAGAAACAAGAGTACTCTTTGTTGCTTCAAAAATCCTCCAAAGTTTCTTTATTAATCCAAAGGGAGTGTCTTGCAGCAATAAATTGTTCCAACACTCTGAAGAGTAATGTGGGTGGATGCAAGATGAGCGAGAGAGAGAGAGATGAGATGGAGATCCAGTAGCATAACACTAGCTCAAGTTATGGTCAAGAAATGAGGGAGGAGAGGGTTCTATTTATACTTGGAGAGGCAAAGTTACCCCTCTTGGATCAATGCGAAGTGTCCACTACCAAGCACAAGAGAGAATCGCAAGGAGGGGGGCACAACTCTAGGGTTTTGGCTAGGGCAAATGAGTTGGATGTGAGTTGTAGGAGGTTGGGTTATGAATGAGGGTGACATGGGAGGCTAAGAAGGGCGCACCTTATGAGAGAGGAGCCCACCACCCCTTGCAATTTAAGTTACAACGTTTCACCAAGCAAGGGGGGTGCAAATCCCCCTAGGGGCGTGAGGGTTCAAGTGATGTGAGTGGGTGAGGGGGTGTAAAAGGTTGTTTTAAGTTGGTCTAGGTTGGTTTAGGTTAGGAAACATCTCTTTTACCTTTACCCATCTTAACATCATCCCATTAACTCAAAATTACAAAAATGACATTTTATCAATGTCATGACTTAGCAATTAAAATTGTTGTTTTGAGTGACTGAGACTCCTGGTGGACAAACACCTAGCAAAAGTTGTCCAACTGAGCTGAAACTTGGTCCAAGGGTGTAGGGGGTGTCTTTCCATTTCTTTTGAGCACAAATACCCCTATCAAAAACCCAAAGACCCAGTTTTTACAATATTTGCTCAAAAATAATTAATTAATTAAATAATTAAACTTCCAACCTTTGGAAAATTTAATTAATTAAATTAATTAAAAAAAAAAAATCTATCTAGACTCGACGAAATTCCGCGAAACTTTCTAAGATGTCATACATGGTCATTTATATCATTCCTGAACAATAGTTACCAGAAGATAACCCCATTAGAACATCTTTCACCACTTTGGAGGAATTATTGTTGGTGGGAGGGAAAAACTCAAGGGAAATTAATTAAGGTTGAAAAGCCCAATTAATAACCTGAGGATAAAAAACCCTCGATGAAAGGAACTCTCCTAATGAAAAAATCCCAAGGTAACTAATCTAACTATGACCCATGCAGACCTATTACATTATTAACCCACACAGGGGTGCGGAAATTTTGTTTACAAAAACTTGTGCTGGAGGCATAAATTGCCCAGAAGAACCAAACTATCTTCGACATATTAGCATCTGATGATGCATATCTTCATGGTACATGGAGTTGACCCCCTAGTTGGATAGGCAGTCAACACATACATCAGTTATCATAGAATAACTATACACATAAAATCTCAACTATAACAATCCAGCGGAAATAACAAGATCTAGAAATATTAACCATGCACAATAGACACAAGAACACAAGAGTTTATCCTGGGAAACCCAAACTTGGGAGAAAACCCAACAACCTTTCTCTAGAAGAATTTAGTCCAAGATATTACCAGTACATCACCATCAATAGCCAAAATGCCATATAGAAAGGATCCTCCCAAAGGCCAGCATCACCAAGACCTAGCGCATCAATAAGATGACCAAGAATAACCAAGCAAGAGCTTCTCCAAGTGTGGCACACTCTCTAAGATAACCAGTAACCCAAAAATAATGAAACTACCAAAACTGCAGTTGCAATTGCCTTGTGCGCACTGTAGAAGGAGTTGTCTGACTATCAAAATGAAATTAGCCAGTCCTGTATTTATACTGATCTAGGCGCCATTCTGGGGCCGACTTCTTATTTCTAGGTCTTCAATTTTTTTATTATTTTTTTGTCTTTTATTGGTGGGGCAGACTTATCTTCCTGGGTCTTCAATTTCTTTCTAGGGCTTCTGTAATGGTGTAGATGGGACTTCTTGTACTTTCTTGTGGAGAATGACTGCCCGAGGTGTTGATATTATGGTAGCTGCGGGAGGTATTTACCTCCACATGTAAACCTGACGAGAATAGAATACTTCGGGAAGCAAGAAGAAACCCTAATGAGTTGGCTAATAACCCTAGAAGACTTGTTGGCTCAAGAAGATAATTTATATTAGGTTATTAGCCTCCAAGAGAAGAAGTCGGCCAAAAGAAATAATAATATACTGAACAGACAGATACCCAGAATGAGAAGTTGGCCCAGGCAGTTAGCCAGAATTACTATAAATACAAGAGGCCAGTCTTCATTCTGGCAGGCAGTCTCAAAATTGCAGAGCAACACTTGTGCACACTGCAGTGCCCAGTTTTGTGCGTAGGTTTGGAGGAGAGCTGCCGATGTAGCTGTTGCAACTAGCAGTTACGTTTTGGATTGGAATATCTCTTGGCTAGGGTTTGGACTATCTGATCAGCTCTTGTTGGTGCGCTATCCTTGGGGAAAGGTGCGCTACCCTTGTTTGGCTATCTAGCCTAGGGTTTGCTTCCAGAGTGATTCTCTGTCAAGGTTAAGGTGCTCGGAGGGTGGCTTCGGCCTATGGTTGGGTGACAATAGAGATATTGTCAATGGTAAAACGAGCACATCCATTATATTCTAATAGGTTATGGGCCCACACCTCCTTCATTTAGTCTAACCGCTGGAAGGAAACATAACCATGAGGATATTAAGCTCGTTGAAGAACTGCCGCTAGGGTTTCTAGCAAGAGCAGTCACCATAGCACTGTCGCTAGGGTTACTAGAAGGTGCAGTTGCAAAAACCCTAATCCTCTCGTTGAGGCACCTTAAATGAAGGGATTGACCTAATCTCTGGATAGATCAGTGCACCCTAGCCTAGCGCATCTCCTAATACTCTCAGCAAGCCAAGACGTCAAGTTTGAGTTTTTGGTCAAATCTAGGGTTGACCAAATCAAAGCAACCATGACTTATTCTATGAAGTCAGAGAACAAGTTAGATGGAGCTTCTAACTTCAAAGCGTGGATGACAAGGATCGACCTCATCCTTGCCAAGAATAAAGTGTTGAATATCGTGAAAGGAAAGATCGTGGAACCAGTGTTTGAGGAAGTAACCACGGAACGTTGCAGTTATGGAGAAGTTCAAAGACGGTGACATCAATACTATGAGCATCATAGTGGAATCTATAAAAGACCACTTGATACCCTACATCTCCCATCTTGACCATGGTGTGGTGAAGGTTGTCTTATTTTGATCCTCCTTCCTCACCAACACTTGATTGTATCCAAAAACCATCCAACATGGACATTATTTTGGAACCAGTACTTATTAGCTTTAAAAGATCTAGATAAAGTACTTGCTAAAAAGTTGATTTTTTCTTTAGATCTAGCTTTTAGATAATGAATTGAAGCTTGAATCTAGATCTAAACAGCATGCATGCATAAGTAAGGAAACTAAATCTAATCTTTCAATTTGAATTTAGATCTAACTAATGTATGCAAGTAAAAGTAACCAAAGAAAATTAAGATTTTGTGAAAGAGAGAAAGTGTAAGCTTGAGTTTGGAACTTCTTGGGCGATGGGGTCTCCTTGGTGAAAAGAGGAGGGATTTGTCTTCAAGATTTTGGACAAAAGGTAGAAGCAAGCAAGCTCATCCAATCCTCCAAAGTTAGATTCCAAAAGCTTCATAACACTTGCAAAAAACTTGTTAAATTTTGGTGTTACCTACAAAAGAGACTCAATGGCACATTAGTCAAGCAAAACATAAAATACACATTTAAATCTCTTAAATAGATAATCAATAGGATTAAGAAATCAAGCAAGATTAATAATCGTATTCTTAATGAGTAATAGTACTTCTACAAAGCCCAACCTCAACAAATTTGCATAAACCTAAGTCACCTGACACGAAGACACGGGACACAAAGGACACGTAAATACGAGTATCTAATATGGACATGACGACCCGTGAAATCAGGACATGGGGGACACGTTATATATATATATATATATATATATAAGTTAAAATCACTGAAATAGACAAAATATTGATAGTAGATATTGATCAGTGATACATCATGAACTCCTAAAAAGATACATCATACAAATCAATCAAACTCTAAACATCATAGTCATAGAACATAGACATACTGATACATGATACAAATTATACAATGATATGATACATGTAACATTAGAATTTAGAACCATTGTGAATGAACCATAAATACTAAATAGCAGTTTGCAAATTTCTCATTAACTTTAGTCTTTAAGTCATCAAAATAAAAATGTATTACATAGATGCTGAGGGAATTCCACTCCAAAATACAAAATAGAGTAGAATCTAGATACATAATAGGTAGGAATCTCATATCTCATAGATATAAGAGTCATTGTCAATAATCCTCCTCCATGTCATAATCAACATCACTGCCCAATCCAAGGTGACTAAGTGATGTTGATTATGCCCAATCCATAGTCCTCCTCCATGCAAACGGTGTCAATCTTCCTCCACAAACCTTTCACGGGCTCTTCAAAAGTCAAATGAACAACTACAATCACAAAACAAAACCCTTTTTATCTCCCGCGGGATTCTTTACACAGGACATGTGTCTCAAAATCGTGACATGTCCTCAGGAAGGTGTCTGACATGGTTTGGTGACGTGTCCTGGACTCATGACACGGATTGATCACGTGTCCAACACGTACCGTAACTTGTCTTCACGTGGACATCATAGATACAGACACTTGGCCCCTTTTGGACGTTTCAGGTGACTTAGGCATAAACAAATGAAATAAAACAATGTCAGCTCATAAGCATTAGCACATGACAATTATCCACACACTATCCAAGCCACCATATGACCTCCAAAGTCTTCTTTATTCTAATAGCAATGAAAATATTACATCAATAGTACATCAAGCCAAGACCAAACTCCCATTAACCAAAGAATGGAGGAGAAGGCTTGCTTAAATAGCAATTTGGGTGAAGATCCCAATTCAAAATTGTGTGACAAGTGGAAGAGGGAGACTTGCATGAGAGAGGCGAGTGGCATTGTGAGGGAGAGATGAATTGACACCTCTCCAAGAGAGGGAGATGACTTGCCTCATTTGAGAAGGTTGCTTGAGGTAGAACTCCCCACATGTGAAGAGATAGGAGGAGAGGGCAAGTCATCCCTCTTGGGATTGAGACCCCTCCTCAATATTGCACCATGTATGCAAGGGGAAGTTGAGTCCCAACTTTGGGATCTCCTCCCTTGGACACCTCAACACTTAACTCACCTTCCTCCATAGTTAACTTGCCACCTCTCTCTTAGACTCAAGACATGAGAGAAACATGTCCCCAACATGTTTCCTCAATTAAAGGCTTGCTGATTTTTTATTATTTTTTGTTTTTTAATTGACCTTTTTGAGATAAAGTGGTTTTAAGTGATTAAATAATCACTATTTACCCTCAAAAAGGTGTTACTTAGGTAAAGTGGATATTCTGAGTGTAAAAACAAATACCCTCAAGGCATATAATGCTTCCTAGTACCACTTTCCTAACTTATGACTTATTTACAATGAAATTACCCTGTTTTGCGGGAAATTTTTTATTGACTGAAAACATTAAAAAATCCTAGGGGAGACTTAGCGCAATTTCCATATGACTCTATATTGATGGCTAGCATGGTAAAAAAACTCCAAAATTATAATTCACTTAAAAATTAATTCAAGCAAGAAATAATTAATGAGTAAAAAAAACACTTATGCACTCATGATTACATCTTGGGAGGCTAAGCCTTTTACAAATTCATCGTGCTAGATTCATCTTATTACAATGCCCCATGGGGAGATGGAAATGCGGTATAGAGAAAAAGAAAAAAGGTGACCAAATTGGCCGGCTGGACTTATGAACTTTGGTTTTGAACATATCCATGTTCAATCTTTGGAGGCTCAACTACAAGTCCATCCTAGTGCAACTTGGTGGGTAACAGTTCATAACTTAAGTCTTAGATAAAACATTCCCATTCTTGTTTTCATTGTTTTTTAAAGATAACCAATGTGGTAGCAAACAAAATTGGGTAAATTTGACTATAATCTTTACGTCTAGGGAGTGAGCAAAGAGTTTCTATAAAATAAGAGTCAGAGGCAGATAGTATTAGCAATGAAGTTAATGGGAATTAAGGATTGAAGTAGAATGTGAAGGGAAATAATTATTGTGTGCTTAAATAATTTATAAGTTTATAACTGCTTATTATTGTGTGCTTAAATAATTTATAAGTTTATAACTGCTTTTTCAATGCACGGTAGTTAGATCAGATGGCAAGTCGATTAAGTAAACACAATTTGTCTAACAGGTCTTAGTTATATGCACCTATATTTTATGTTTGTGTAATAAAACATGGCTATTTATAGAACTGAAAAAGCAAAAATGGAACATGACTATGTATAGAACTGTAAAGGAAAAAGCATGGCTACATTGAATTTTCAATTTACTGATGGTATAGTAATTGACTAATAAGTGGCAGGATAACCTGGTCTGACAATCTGAATTATTTTCCAGGCTTCACTTTTGTACAATGAATTTATTGTTTACAATGTGGAACAAATACGCATGCGGTACGTGCTCCAGGTGAAATTTAACTTTAAATGATGAAGACTGAAAGGGAATATGTATATCGCCTCATATAGACTTCTATGATAGCAGCAATCACACAAAATCCTGAAGTCATAAATGCTATGATATATATAGAGAGATATAGAAAGAAAGAGGCAATCTCCATTGGACCATTTTAAACATTAGCATATAGTTTTTCTATATGTCTTGACCAAATATTGACAAATTGTGAAATTATTTTATTAAGTCGGATTATCAATTATAATTTATTGAAGCCTAGTAAGAAATATGTTCGTGGCATCTGCTGATCCTGGAAATGATTGAAGCATATCATGACAGAAAACATAAAAAAAACAACAAAAAATACTGTAAGGCCATGGACAACTGCATTTTGCATGGTTTTAGAAAATATTTTTGGCTAGAAAAAACAATTGTAGCAAACTTTGATTGATGGCGAATTGAAAATTGTCCAAGTGATTGACATGCAAAGTTGCCAGCCATAGGCCCCCTTGAGTTTCATTCTCTCACTATGTCCTTTCAGAATTCTGCGAGTTTCAGGCAGTACGTGGGAAAAGGCTGGACTAAGTACCAGCTTTGCATAGGGAAAATTTGTGTTAACTAACGTGCTTTGTATGACAAGGCTGATTTGCTCTAGTAGCTAAGTAAATAATGTCGCTGCTGAAAATTAATTCTGTCCCAACTACAAGGATTTCACATTGAAGTTTGATTACAGCTGTTGAAACTTGATACCGATTTTTTTAATGTTAATGCTTGATCTTGCGAGCAAGCGCCAATGATAGGGCTGCAATTTGTGGAGAATGAGGGCCACGACTAGGAGGATTGGATGAATTAAAGTGCAGAAAGAGGGATATTGACATTGAATCGTAGTATCACTTCAATGGAAGTAGCCCACAATGTGCAATTTGTGGAGAATGAGGGCCAAGACTAGGAGGATTGGATGAATTAAAGTGCAGAAAGAGGGATATTAATATTGAATCGTATTATCACTTCAATGAAAGTAGCCCACAATGAATGGCGATAGTGAACAAATTGCATGGGATGATGAACTTTCTACCATTTGGATTGGAAACTTATCGTCATTCACTTTGGGTTTCATGTTACAATCCCTATTGGATCAAACTTGTTTTTCCTTTTCCTCATAATTTTGTGTGGGGATATGATGTCCCTAATTCGTGATGGGACTCTTCCGTTACTTCAGTTCCATGATCAGAGTGCCATATACTTGGTACTTTTGTATAAGACTTTTTTGAGGTATTCATTGAAGGACAAGGTTTCGTGAATGACATTTCATTTGACAATATGACCCTCTGAATGTGCCAGTTTGTTCACATATCGCCTTGAGTATTTTCATGTGCCTCTCCAATAAGAACATCCACCTTGTAGAGACGGCACTAGACAACTCAATCTCATTGACTGCATGCACTGTTATAAGCACTTCCATCTTCGTGAACATTTTAAGGATTTCATTTTCAAAAAATATAAACTATTCTTGCAATTTCATCTATCTTCGTGAACATTTTAAGGATTTCATTTTCAAAAAATATAAACAATTCTTGCAATTTCATCTGGCCATCTTCTTATACTGGCTTTATTAATCAATAATCTCTTTTCTTTTGATGTCAACCACCAACTTTCAATTAAAAAATATTTGTTGAGGTATTTTTCAGTTGTATTGTGGAAAAGGAACAAACTTGAAGTATATACGTCATAGCATGTCGCGAATTAGTGACGAGTTAATCCAACCCTGTTGTTAAATGGATATTATCAGCATTTATATTAGTCTATCTCCAAACAATAGAATTGAATTGTTTCATGTACATATACAAAGTAAAACAATTTAGAATAAGCATCTTATATTTGCTTTATCAAATTTTTTTTACGTCAGCAACCTATTTTTAATAAAAAAATATTTCCTTACTTTTTTTTAGTTGTATTGTGGAAAAACCTAAGTACTTTTTTAGTTGCATTGTAGAAAAACCACAAATTTGAAGTATATACATCATAGCATGCTGCAAAATAATGAAGAAGTAATCCAACCCCCTTAATACCAACATAAAAATATGTTGCCACATGGATGATTTCATCATTTCTATTAGATATCCAAACAATAAGATTAAATTGTTTCCATGTACATATACACAATAAAACAATTGAAAATAAACATCAATATAATCCTTTTCTTATGAAGGCCCCGTAATCACCTAGTATACGATTTTTGGCTATCATCGTTTTCACTATTTTTATTTGATCTTTATAAAAAAATCTATGGAGGCTCATATAAGTTAATAGATGTCTTATTATCCCTGAACAACCTAATTATTTCAGAATTGAGTAAAATTTGCTTCTATTTACTTTGTTGGGTATGCACTTTCATATAGATTTTGTAATATGCATTGGATCTTGAAGGTGAGTGATCAAAAGTACTTCTCAAATGGTGAAGTCTATAAAATATAGATTTCCAACTTATTCCTTTGGGAATTTCAATATGCACCTCATTAGGAACATTTTGTATAGATGCAGAATGTTGTAACCAATTTTTTGAGGTCATATTCTTTGGAGGGCCTCTTCTTTCCAAGTTTCCATCAAAGTTGTTCTTTTGTGATAGTGGAACATGTAGTTACTAGCAAGAGTCTTATATGATCTTCATAAACACATTTCCATAGATTAATTAAATATCATCACCGCATTTTGGACATCCATATTCTCCCATCATATTGAGTTTCGAAGAAAGTTAATATGTGATCATCATTATAAATTAGCTCATGATTTTTTATATATATTCAATATGTCACAAAAAGTCTAGATGCACATCATGGACGTGAGATATCCTATATCCTTGCATAGTTCCATAATATTTGCAATTCCTCTATCATCTTTCTCATAGTCTTCAATGCATAGTATGCAATAATTCTTACAAGTATGATATTGCTTATAATGGATCCCTAAACTATTGATTAACTTGTGCTTCTTTACATCACAATGGAGTACCATTTTGTTGGGAAATATTTTTCCTTTAATAATCTAAACATAAATTTATGCACATATAAGGATGCATTGAACTAATGAAACCACAAAAACAATAATGAAACAAACTTACCATCAAACATTCGTCCAATAAAATTTAGCTTTTAGAACCATGAACAATAATAATCTAGAAAATATGAACATGCAAGCTAATCTGTGATTGAAAAATAAAGTATGTGTTGCTTGTTTGATGCATTTCATTGAAGTATAGTTTATATTTGTTTGATAAGCATTTCTTGGATAGATCTTTTAATGTTGATCTACCATACAATTGTCTCCACCATCTTCATTGTCATGTCATCTTTAACATCATTGCATTCCCAAAGTTATTGATACACATGTCATCAATATCTTGATCTTCATCTATTGGCATGTTTTGGCCTTTTTTGGAGGTGTATTTTTATGTCCTTGATGCATTCTCTTTTTGTTTACTTGAAGATTTGTCTTTCCTATGTTCATGGAAGGAGGTTCATTCATTAATTCCCTTGGTTGTTCATTGACTCCAACATCGAGAATCAATTTTCCCATTTGAAGCATTGCTCAAGCCTCTCTTATTTTAGGTTGAAATGAGATTTTTTTTAAACCATAGCTTTGTGATTGATTCTTTCTTGTAAATGAGAATAAAATGTTGGGAGAAAATAATTATATATATATATATATAACAGTTCTTAATTAGTTGGAATTGAAAGTAGGACAAGATGTGTAGCTTTGTTGGGCATTGGTGAGAGTCGCAACCCACAAAACATACAATTGGTATTAGAATAAGAACCAATTCATCGACTCTCTCATTTTGTTAAGGTTTAAGCTATTATTAGGTTTCTTTTCAATTCACTAGATAACCATAGCATAGATAGGATCGCTGAGAAATACACAATCACAAGAGACACATCATTTATCCTAGGAAATCCTCATGGGGGAGAAAACCCAACAAAAACTTCCTTAATATAGATAGCCAATACAATGCCAAGAGAATAAACCAAACAATACAGAAATTCCTCTCCCAAGAATGCACCTCTCTCTCTCTCTTCCTTCTCCAACAGCAGCTCCAAACTTGCGCTCTGATGAACAAGTGATTGTGTGAACAAATGAGGCGCTAGCGTCTCTTATTTATACAATCTGGCAGGTGTTGAACTGAGGTTTCTTTTCACTGGCAGGGCCGACTTCTCATTCTGGGTGGTTATAACCACTTTAATTAATTTTGGGGGTGGACTTCTCATTCTAGGTTGTTATAACCACTTTAATTAATTTTGAGGGCCGACTTCTCATTATGCATATTACAATTAGGGCTTGACCAATCCGCAAAAGGGGATTTGGTCATTTACAATGTCTGACATGATGAATCCACAAAAGGGGAATGATCTAATGAATAATACATCAATAATAAATAGAATACTCTTTGCAGTTACAATATTTCAACACTCCCCCTTAACAAGAAGGGTATTCTACAACAGCATCAGGCGAGAGAGAGGGCAACATCATCAACAACATCTTGGAACAATGATTGTCGTATCTATAAATCATCGAAAGTTTTTCTTATCATCATCGTTCACAACATGGAGTTGGAGTAGCATCATCATCTTCTTTAGTATCAGGCTAAAGTAATATCATCAATATCTTTAGCATGAGGCTAAAGTAACATCATCACCTTCAACATTAAAGCTGAAATAACATCATCATCATCATCTTCAGCAAGAAGCCGAAGTGGCATCATCATCTTCATCGAGCAACTGAAGTGACATCATCAACATCATATTTATCAAGAAGTTGAAGTGGCATCATCAACATCTACAACATGGATTAGTATAACACTAATACATCATCATCATCAATAACAACAACAACACAACACAAAGGCTGGAGCACCATCAACATCAGCACTGGGTTGAGGGTCTTCAGTATGAGGTTGGCATCACAACACGAGGTTGGCACATCATCACAGCATGAGGCTAGCACATCATCACAGCATGAGGTTAGCACATGGCTGAGGGTCTTCAACATGAGGTTGGCATCACAACACGAGGTTGGCACATCATCACAGCACGAGGCTAGCACATCATCATAACACAAGGCTATCACATCAACACAACACGAGGCTGGCACATCATCACAACACAAGGCTGGCATCACAGCACTGGGCTGGTACATCAACACAACACGAGGCTAGAATATCATCAACATGAAGCTGACATCACAGGAATTAAGCCAACACATCATCACAGCAATTAAGCTGGCACATCATAGCACTAGGTTGGTACATCATCACAACAATTAAGTTGGAAACAACATTTTGTTGTACTCTGACAGTCCCTAAGGAGTTGCCTAGGAATCATAAGATTCCCTAGGATATAAAATCCTAACGGAGCTACCACGTGGTACTTTGACATACCGTCCTTACAGGACCTTCGGGATCTACCCAGGAATCATAAGATTCCCTAGGATTATTGTTAATGTTTATGCCATTATT
>JASDQU010192118.1:0-16610 GCA_032191745.1 Picea mariana | reverse complement strand
GAGCCTTAATATATGAAATTTTGAAAATGTTTTTCCTGAAAAGATTCTAGTCATAGCAGTTGAAAGCATCGTGTTTCCTCTTTGCATGTAAATCTACCATGTTCTTATTCAAGCTTCTCGTAATTATATGATTTTGTAATTACCGTTGTTCTGAGTTATTTTGTAAGTTCACTGATATTTTCCTTTAGAAACTTTTGATGTTGAATGATGTCGACGTGGCATTACTAACTCAGAGCTTATTAAAAGAAAACCTAGAACTCGGCTCGTGGGTAAGGGTTGCACTCGAAACTTTGTTTACGTTGATCACGCTAAATTGAGCTAGATATTGCGATTGTCAATGTCGGGTGAGTATCGGGTATCGACGTTCAAAAATCAACGCGTAGTTTCTTTGGGGGTTATTGTCCTTCAAAAATCCCGATGCCGAAAACGTCCCGAAGATCGACGATTATTATTTCATTTTTTTTTGTTCAATGCTCATTCCCTAACCTTTCACCAATGCAGAATTAATCGGTCATCAACGATACTCTTGGTGATGCTAGTCACAAAAAGAAATTTTGCATCTGTTGATGCCGACGAAGATCGGGGCTCGACAACTTTGATTCTCTCTAGCATTTTCTTTCACATTTAATCCTTCCCAATGTCGAAATCCTTAAGCACGTCGAGGAAAACTTTGACTTTCATTTCTCTAATTTAGATATTCGTCTTTTAAGTTAATTATTTTTCACATGTACAAGCAAGCTTTTAAAGACTTAATGAGAAACAAAAATGATAAGCAAAGGACACGTTTTCTATATTAGACAATGCCAAAAGTTCAAGTGGTACCCAAAAAGTAGATTTTACATAGACTTTTAGGGTGTGTTGAGTGCTCAACAGGCCCATCACATGTTTTTCAGCCCGCTCTAGACTATATAATATCTCAAAGGTGTCATCCCCCATGGGAATGTGTTCATGGGTAATATCCATTCTAAGAAAACCTCCAAGAGCAGCAGACCGACTCCTTGATAAGATCATCCTCCAAGTGTCTGAGACATCAATCACTACTATGTCCATAAGGAGGATGATATGTAGAAAATCAATTAGGAATACTTCAACGTTCTCACACAGTCCATAAACCTTGACCCTCTTAGAATCAATTCCACACACATTTACATATGGTCGGGTCATCTTTAATCCAATTTGTTCCATCACCTTCAAAGACATGACATTTGTTGAGGCCCCATAATCCAAAATACAATTGTTTAAGAGAAGGCCATTCATACCCAAGGGAAGACAGAAAGGAGGATTATTTTCCCTTTTCCAATCAAGATACATGGTATTAAAAATTATTGGAGGGTCCTCCTTCTCGGTTGGTACCTGCAATAACTTCAATATTTCCCTCCTCATAGAAGGAATTTTGCACATCTCTGTTACAGGGACCATCATATTCAACTTCCCAAACATGGTCGCAGAGTCTATATTCAATTGAATCTCATCTTTTGTTGGAGTTGGCCTGGGTAGAAACTCATGTATTGGAGGTGGAAGTGGCGGGAACACCTTCTCTATAGATGGGGGAGGAGTGGTTGCTTATGGATGAGGTGGAGTGGAAGGTTGTGACGGAGGAATTGAAGCCTTATTTAGTCTAGTGTATGTCAAAAATTCCCTCTTCCTCGATTCCTTTCTCTGATCATTTGTCAACTAGTTTAACACCCAGAGTCTTCCCTCTCTTTCCCCCTTTCTTTTGGCCTCATCAATATGTTTTTGTGTGATCTCTTCCTCTTGGAAATTACATATCATATACATGAATTTCATACTATCAGGTGAGTCTTCATCTCATCGGGGACATTCATCCTCTCAGTGAGGTTGTTGACATGGAGAACACCACGATGTCTCTTCTGTGTTGACCATTCCAACTGGGTTCAACGTATCAAGGGCCTTTGCCTCTTGTTGAGGCCTTGGTTTCCAACCTGTGGCATCTCTCTGATGTCTAGAAAAATCATATCTTGAGGAAGATTGATTCCTTTCCATAGTGGTTAATTGGCCCATTATATGATTCTTAGCTTGGACAAACTGAGTACTCATCTAATCTATCTTATGAGTCAAGAGAGCAATTATATCTGGGGTACTGCTACTGGAATCCTTAGTCTTTGTCTCTTCCTTGGCATGAGGATACTGAAAAGGATCAACCTTTGAATCAAGGAGGTTCTCTTCAATTTCTGCATTGCACTCTTTGGCTTGTTCCAAGGTGGTGGGCTTCTTGTCCTTCATAATGAAACAAAATTTCCCATCAAATGCATTCATGTAAAGGAGATGAACAACCGCAGTTGTAGGATGCAGATCTGTCGGGATTTGACTGTACAATTTGTCAAACTGATAGTCAAATCCATTTACTATTTCATTATCTTTCTTCTTTATCTGATTGAATTGTGCTACAAGCATTATTTTTTCTTTCTTTGTTGTCCATCTATTTTTGAATAACTTGGAAAAGTATTCATAAGATTCTATGTGATTTTCAGGTAAGCCTATGAACCACCTATGAGCATCTTTGGTTAATGATGAGGCTAGTAGCTTCATTGCTACATCCTCATGTTCCACTTCTTCATTTTCCATGTCTTGGCCCATGGCATAGAGATGATCATCAGTAGTGATCACATTAATTCCCGAAAACTTTGGAAACTATTTATGACACTCTTTCGGCATGGTATTGGGATATCTAAGAATGGTGTCCATGTTCAAGAGATTGTAGAGATATTTTTCCCAAGGGTGAGCCATTGGAGCAAGGGGAAGGGTACCTTGGAAAAGAGTTTTGACAATGGGAGATTTGAGAGGAGGCCTTCAACGGTAAACCTTAGAAGGTTTGAATCTCCTTGGGGGGGAAGTCTTAATGGAAGATGAATTTTAGGAAGGTGGAGTTGCTAGTTGAGCTCCAAGAGGAGCTCATCAAGGGTAGAAGGGGAACTTCCTTCAAATGGAATCGCTAGGAAATCTAGGGGTAAAGGCTTTGGGATGGTATCTTTCGAAAGTGTCATTAGGGCACGAAAGAGGATTCAAAATCCTCCTTGACAACAATTCCAAAATGTTATTGCACAAAATTTAGGTTGGGAAAATCCCAACCCAATCCACAACATGGTGATAACGATGGGAGAGTTTATCCATTGTCACCTCATATAAACCCTCCCCTCTCTTTAGTGAAGGAAGAATCCAACAAAAGGGCTGATTCTTGGGTGACCCTAGGGGGATTTGGACGAAAAGTGAAAGGATGGAAGTGATGCCCCTATAGGTCATGTTACTAAGTGGAGAGTGGATTGACAATGAGCTTCGAAGGTGGTTTGTGGTTTATAAGTTCTTGAGTACGTGTGAAACATGGTTGTACCTTCCCAATACACAAGAGAAGACAAGGTACAAGCTAAACAATCCAATGGACAAGCAAGTTAAGATTTTTGTCCCTATTTTTAGCAGTAAAAAAAAACATATATTAGCCAATGAATGATAGTTAAGGATGCTAAATAAGATGCCAAAAGTCTAGTAAATGATGTAAGAGAAATATAACAAGTACTAGTATAACTCAAGTATAAAGGCACAAGACTTTAGCAATAAAACAAGGCTATTATAAACAAGTATTGCAGAGACATAATATCATCCTTATGGCTGTAGCAAACTGTTGCTACAACAAAAAATTTCAACCTAGAAGAAGTACAAGTAAACCACCCAAAAAGTGCGCGGACATGTGAGTTATGAATAAAAAAGAGAATGATTTGCAAATCCCTAATGGTTGTAGCTTTAATTTAGTTATATCTCCAATAAGACTAAGTAGACTAAGACACCCTAGAGGCTATAGCAACCTCAAAGTATCAACAATAGATTCCAACTTGAACAATATTGATATGTCACTAATTCACGTTTACCAATGCAAACAATTTATTTATCCAATGCAAACTTCAGATTAGTGCCTTTTAAAAATGAGTGAATAGAGTCTTGAAAGCATGAGTTAGATCAACAAAATACCTAAGGGTGTAAACCCTCTTACTCCCTAGGGTATGCAAATCAAACCAAGGTAAATCAAGGAGGGTGTACACCCTTGTACTCCACCTAGCATCCTTGCAACAAAAGACTTGTAAACTAGCAAATGAGATGAAAATTAATGCAGGATGTATGAACTTATACTCCTTAGGTTACTCCTCCTAAGGTTACAACCAACAATGACCATGAAAAGAGAAAGAAGAATTAACAATTTCATATTTTCTTTACCAATTTCAAGAGAGATGCAAGAACAACCCCTAGTTCACCAAGCAAATTACCATTCATAAGAAAGAGAAGAAGTCTCCAAGAGGTGCGAACCACCTTAGCTCAAACATTCACTAAGGGATATCACCAAAAATCATTAGCACAAGAGAGAGATACCAAAATGCCCAAGTCGGCCACAAATTTCAACCACTAATCTTCTCACAATGCGAGAGTTATGATATGAAAATGAAATGAAATGATCTCTATTTATACAAATCCTACAAGTGTTTGTCCACTTAATTTTAGGGTAAACCACAATGTGAGGGGACAAAAACCATTACTTTTCCCCTTTAAAATATAAAATTCAAATTTAACCTTAAAATGCACATAAGAAACCCTAAAGAAGCATGACGACACCCCTTTAGGGAAATGTTTTGGCACCTTTAGAAAATCGTTGAGCTTGGAGATGAAACATTGGGCCTCCAAATACCTCCCTCTCATGTGTTAGGCATTTCTCCTCCAATTCAAATCCTCATCCATCAAAACGTTCCAAGTGTCAAGTCAACCAACACCACCACCCCAACCCTAGCCCTAGGGTGACGTCAACCTCCTCAAAAGTGACATTTTAGCCTCAAGAGAAAATCATTGGGTTAGAAAAGGGATAGGTTAGGTCCTCCAAGGTGTCTTCTCAGGCCTCCAAAGGTTTTCATCATCATCCATTGGGTGGGCCATGGCATCCAATCTGTGGGATTCAAGCCCCAAGGAAGCCCAAGTTAGGCTTATTCTTCCAAATCTATCCTCTAACTAGGTCCAACAAAGACAATGAATACACCCTCTAAGGATCTCAAGTCAAATGCATCATGATAATTAAATCAAATCAATAAAAGAGTCATCTAAGAATGCAAATCCAAACTACCTCATCAAAATAAACAAGTGCTCAAAGACCCTAGGCGATTTGCCAAGTTTAGGTATGGGAGGGTTGACAAAGCGACCTATTGGTTGAATCGTACCTCAAGTTTAGGAGTGTTTTCCAAGAGGGACCCTCTCTAAGACATGTTGACAAAGTGGCATGGATGGGGGAAAGACTCTTGGGCATGGAGTTCATGACATACAAGGGACTGTAGTATCTCGTTTATGGGTTCTTTTGTAGAGGGTGTGTTGCACCTTCGTTTTCAATGCAACCTTTTTCCAAGCCCATTTATTACCTTTTATTATTTTTAAGATGTTTCCAAGTTGAATCCAAGGTGTGGATTCTATCTAAGCATGAAAAACAGTGCCCACTTTGACTCTACCCTGGTCACATCATACTTCCCCAAGTTGAAACCATGTGTGGGGCTTCTACCTAAGCATTAAAAACAGTGCCCACACATGCTCCACCTCGGTTGGATTTTTGCATTAGTTATTTTTTTTATGAGTCCCATCAGTTTCTTACGAGATACATTTCATTGTCCTTGGGATCCCTAGGTGAACATATAGAAGGTTCATTATTGGCTTTTATCTTTTTCAAGCTACAAGCCTCTGGGCCTTCATCCCCTTCTTCCCGTGAAACGAGGGACAATCCCTTCTTGGGTCAGTACACCTGAAAATCCCAAAAGGTAAGGAGATGAGGGGATGAAGTGTGGAAAGTGACAAGTATGGTTGGGAATGGCACGATGACTCATCAAGAGGACATGACTTGTCAATGGGACCTCCCAGTAGCAAACCTATCCCTAAGGGTGACCCACTTACTAGGGCGCAATGTCAACCACCAAAGTGAAACATGGAAAAGAGCATAATGTCCAAGCAAACATTACATAATCAAAAGAAGTTACATATGAAACAAACTCAAATGCCTCAAATATTGAAATGGCACTCACCATGATACACGGCTTGTACCTCATGGAGAAATACCCTATGTCTTTTGGAAGCTAGTTGATGTGGTGGATACCATCATGATGAACCTAGAACTGTGGTGGTGAGGTGGGTCTTTGTCTATGCAAGTGGACATTGTTGGTCAAGTTGTCTCTCGGTATTCCATGTTTGCACCCTGAGGGCTTCGAGACATCATCTCCTTAGTTATCCCTAGGATTTGGGGATAACAAGAGGGATTATTTTTTATCCACACTTTTAAGAATAGGAACAATGAAGCTTTGTGTCCAAGGTTTAGGGAATCCCTACTTTGCTAAATTTAAGAGCTTGTGTATGTGAGGAACCAAGATAGGTCGCCCAATTTTCAAGATTTCATCTTGGTAGCATTAATATCCTTAGCTTTCCTTTTTTCTAGCCGCTTAACCCCAAACTCTATGTTTTCTAAAGAAAAAACTTGATCTTTTGTAGAAACATTTGGAACAATGTCCATGGCCTTAGGGGATTCGTAAATATTTTTAGGGTAGGAATTATACTCCTTCAAGGGAATCATATTATTTTCTTTAGTTTAACAAGTTAGAATTTGCCTCTAGAATTTCTTAGGATTTAGTTTGGATAGGTGTAAACACTGCTCTTTTTTTGTATTTATACACTACATTTTCTTCCTTTTAATTAGGGCTTTGTATGTATTTATTTTATCAGATTTTAAAGACTTACTAGAAGCATCCCTAATGATTTTTCTAACAATTTTACACTCGTTATCATACCAAGGGTCGGTTGTGCTATTTTTATTTTTACATAATACCTCAACGAACAACTTGTTAATGGAAGTAGAAAGGGGATATACCGAGATATCAGATATCACATAATCGGGTTCCTTATGCTATTTTTCTTTTTACATAATACCTTCTTTTCTCATAGTGTAAATATCTTGCACTAAGCTATTTTAGGGACAATTTTTATCTAGATTTTTTTTCTTATAAAAGATAGAATTAATAAGCATGAAATAACATATTGTTATATAAATCTTCTCAACATTAATGTCATAAATACCTATTCAAATGTATTGATTGAGAGGGTCCATCTCGTGAAGTTGACTATGAGGAGAAATGTTCATTTTTATGTAAAAATCCATGCCTCCAATCCCTTGCTATATGATTTCTTATTAGGGACTTTAGATTCTTCACACTCCCAAGTTTCAACTAGAAAAATAATATATATTTCAGTCAAACACTGACTCAACAAAATACATTTACACCAAAATGATTCACTATTACAAAACCACAACAGAGTAAAACGCTAGAATCACATCAAAAATAATGGTTCAAATTCACAGCGAAGATAGATGTTCAAATTCACCACAAAGACATATTTTCGCTTTATCAAATTCACCGTAGAGTTTAAATCTATGAATCAAATAATTAACCTTACTAGCCTTGTTTTATAGGGGAAAAAATTGATCCATTTTGTGCATCTTTACAATTTTGTGCATCTTTACAATAGTAGCACGGAAGGTGTTACATAGCTATATCAAAGTGAGGTTATTAAATTCAAACCTATGGACCTAGATGCTAATAAATCCTTGAATTATACACTAATTAAGTGGTGAACACATAAGAATTCTCGATAATTGGCATATGTGAATCTAGTTGTGAAGACTAAGGGTAAACTTTGTCATGACATACAATTGGTTGAATATATTTTAGGAAATTAGAAATTTTGAAAGAATAATTTTATTAGTTTAAAGAATTGTGGTAAACTTTTTGGAAATGAATTGGGTTGAAATTTAAAATATTTCAATGTTTGACTGGATAATCTAGTTGTAAAGACTAAGGGTAAATTTTGCCATACAATTGGTTGAATATATTTTAGGAAATAGAAATTTTGAAAGATAATTTTATTAGTTTTAATAATTGTGGTAATTTTTTTAGAAATGAATTGTGTTGGAATTTAAAATATTTCAAAGTTTCGAGTGGATACTCTATAGTATGAGAGTTAATCATTATAAAATTATATAAATTAATAAGAACTTAACAAAAAAATAAGATAGAGAAATAAACAAATTAATAATAATTATTAGAAAAATAACTAAATAATTGAAGAAAAAAAAGTTAATAGTAAAAGTATATATAAAGTGAATAAATTAATAAAAATAATTAAATAAATGATGGAAAAATATAATTAAAAGTTTAATATAAAAATATTTTATTTAAAAATCTAAATGAATAAAATATATTTAAAAGTTTAATATAAAAATAAAAAAAAATCTGTATAGATGAAGTGAATCAATTGGAAAAATGGAAAGAAACTTTATAAATAATAAATTAAAAGTGAAAAGAAATACTATAAATAATAAAGTAAAGAATGAGAGATTAGTTGAAACTTAAAAACATAATATTAAAAGAATGATTTAAGAATATAAAAACTAGGAAATCTAGATAGATAATATATGATTATAAATAATAAATTAAAAATCAAAAGAAATTGTATAAATAATAAAGTAAAGAATGGGGAATTAGTTAAAACTTTAAAAGCATAATATTAAAAATTATTAAAAATAATGATTTAAGAATATAAAAATAGAAAATCTAGATAATAGGTGAAATAACTCTTTCAATTAAAAATAATGATTTAAGAATATAAAAATAGAAAATCTATATAATAGGTGAAATAACTCTTTCAAAAATTATAGATATGAATCAAAAAAATTAATGATATATTTTTTCATTTTAGAAGGAAATCTTATCAATGTTACTTATCTTTTATATTTTGAAATATGTTTTTATATAAGATTTTTAATTTTATTTTTTTTAATTTATTATTTATAGAAATTATTTTTATTTGTGTGCTTAATTAGTTTATTAATTTTGGTTTTTTTTATTTATTTATTATTTATCTAATTTATTTTTATTTGTCTAATTTATTAGTTTATTAATTTAGGTTATGAAATAAATGTTTTTTATATATTAAAGTTTTAATTATAATTTCTTATTTTTAATTGTTAATTTATTTTAATTATAATTTTTTTATTTTTAATTATTAATTTATAAACTTATTTTTTATTTGTCCATTTGTTTATTAATGATATTTATTCATTTACATAATTTTTTTTTTCTTATTTTATTTTTTTTTCTTATTAACTTTATTTATTTTAATCATCCAATTATTTTTCTAATAATTATTATTAATTTGACCACTTAAACTCCTTTTCATTCTTCATTATGTTTTGAGTCAATCTCCTTATTAATTTATATTAGTTTTATAAAAGATCAGTTTCATTTCATTTCCTTTTCTTCACTCCAATAATTTACTTTTTTCTAAACCCTTCTTCATTATGTTTTGAGTCAATCTCCTTATTAATTTGTATTAGTTTTATAAAAGATCATTTTCATTTCATTTATTTTTCTTCACTCCAATAGTTTACTTTTTTCTAGACCTCTCATAAAGTTTATTTTGGATTCCCTAAAATTGGTGGAATGTCCACTAAAAAATATTGGAACATTTTTAAACTCCATCACATTTCATATCCAAAAAGTTTACTACAATTATGGCTAATTATAAAAATTTGCATATTAAAATTCTAGGAATGTTAGAAAAAAATTAAATAAAGGCCATTTACTTCCCCAACAAGGATTTTGTATCTTTGTTGACAAAGCAGAGACAATAACACTCTTCTATTCTTTTCTAAAAATGCATTTTCTAAGATCAATGCAAATATGGAAAGAGTCAATTCAAGGATAGAGAAATACTTGTGAAAAACTTATAAGTCTTTTGACTTGTATGTTGGACAAAAGGATGAGTTGTCAATATTGAAAATCCTCAAACACCTTTACACACAAACAACGACACCTTTACTCTTTCTTTGGAGAATTCTAAACTAGAAACTTAATTCAATTTGTATATCGTTAATCTCTTAATGTGAATATGAATGCATTTTCATGAATTCAATTACATAAATAAACTATGAATATAAATGAATTCATATATCAAAACAACTCTGAAAACCCTAGTGCACACAACCTCTACTCACAGGTTCGATCGTTCGATGGTTCATGATGGATCCAGCTTCTAGAGGGGGCTTCCCCCACTTGAGATTATGAGGCAATAGAGTTTCAATCCATTGTATCATTTATTGGGAAATAAGTTAAACAATAGCGAAATTGATTTGTCAAGAATACTGAAAACATACGAGAAAATCACCTGCCTCACACCATTACAAGGCACAAGGTCATAGCTCTATTAGAAAGAGGACTCATAGGTTAGTTCACAAGAATATAGCCTTCACCTTGAGCCATGGAAATTTATATATACTTCGTCTCGAGCCATGGAAATTTAGTTGTAGAAGAATTGGCACGTCCTGATCAAGGGGAAGATGACACATTACATTTGTGGCAGGGGATATTATGCCTTCCAGTTTAAATCCAAGGAAGATAGAGACTAAATATTCATAACTAGACCTTATTTCTTTGGTTTCCAGGGTATGTAATTGAACAAGTGGACTTTGGACTTCAACTCAAAGAATAAGATCCCATCAACAGTGCCAATATGGGTTTGCCTCCCTCATTTTCCTATTGACCCTAGAAAAACTTGGAAATAATGGAGCACTAGTTAGTTACCTAGATAAACTTTATCTAGTGTTTAATGTAGATCCTATTTTCCTGTTGTTTGTTGTAACCACCTAAGTAGATTGAATTCCTATATTATGATGTAACTTGTCTTCAATCAATAATAGATTGTGAGCGTAGTATCACTAGTGTGGTTTCTCCTAATTCTAAGTTGGTATTAGAGTTGTTGAGGCGAGATCTGTGGTGCAAGATCTAGAATTGTGAATTGATTGAGAAGAAAGATCATCAGTGCTCCCTATGCTGTGTTAGAGGTGCGTCGATGCTCTCACACTTGCGAAATCAAAAATTTTGGATTCCTCGCGCACCCGGTGTATGCATCTAAGAGCGCTAGGGCACTAGCGCTCCCCCCTTCATGCTCAAGGAGCGTTGCTAGCTCTGACTAGTGCTCCCCCTTCCATAGTGCAGGAGCGCTAGTGCTCACCTTCCTTAGTCTGAGGAGCGTCGACTTTCTGTGTGGGAAATCGATGGTCAAGCAAGGATCTGGCATAGTTATGATGATGCATTAACTTAATTGTGTGGGAGGAGTTAACAATTGAAGGTTGTGGTTTATTCCATGAGCCGAGGTCGCATACAAACAGGTTATAGCCACTAGCACTTAACCATATGTTACATGCTTTAAATATATTTTTCAATGTATTTTTCCTCTTTGATAAAATCATAGCCATAGTCTTTGTTGATATCGTGAAGGTTGAGACTCTAAAGTGTGGAAAGGAATGAGTGGAGGACTGGTGTAGATATGTGTGTTTTATACCAGTGAGTTGTTTTAAAACCATAAACTCATAAAAAGAAACCCTATAAGTTTTATGAGATTGTTATGTGGGTAGTTAAATGACATATAGAGTTGAGGAAGGGTATGGAGTCTCTCTTAAGAAGACTTATAGTTATCCTTTACTAAGTAAGGCTATCCTTGTGGAGTTTTGTACCTTGTGGGTACATCAGAAAATGGACGAAAGTTGCATATTCTTGGTGATTCACCGCCTTCATGATTGAAGTGTGTTTGGTGATACAAGGATCCATTGTCTGGTTGAACGAGCATACTCTTATAGAGATGGCGAATCCGTTGGCAGAGACCTACCTTAACGAAGCCAATAAATTAAATGTCTCGAATTTCATCAATTGGAAATTCAAAATGAAGACCTTGATGGAAGGTTATGGTGTATGGACGATTGCGAAGGGATATGAAGTGAAACTCGATGTGACTGCAGGTGCGACAACATCACAGATCCAAGATTGGGATAAGCGCGAGAACAAGGCCAATGTATTGTTGCATATATCTGTTAAAGATAGAATAATTCCACATATTAGAGAAGCTAAAACTTCTGCTGAAATGTGGACAACGCTTAAAGATTTGTATGAAACTAGCAATACAAATTGTATTATTTTCCTGAAAACTAAATTGCTAGGCATTAAGATGGATGGAAATGAATCTGTTAGTTAATTTTTGGGTCGCATTAAAGAGGTGAAATACAAGCTAGGAAATATAGGGGAAATAGTTTCCAGCACTGATCTTGTCACAATTACCTTAAATGGTATGCTACAAGACTATCATATGTTTATAACAGGTCTCGCAGCAAGGGAGAAACCTCCTACTTTTAAAGAATTGACAGGTATTTTGTTGCAAGAGGAAGAGAGGCACGCGAATTTGAAGCCTCAGAATTCAGACTTGGCACTGTGGTCAAATAAGAGAGAGGGAGATCGGGAGAAAGAGGTAGAGGAGGTAGTTCATCGCATAGAAGACAATCACCAAGGCCGAATCGAGGTATGCCATCTAATAGGAATGAGTCAAAGAGTTGTTTTTATTTTGGTCGACCTAGACATCTTATTAGAGACTGTCATAAGAAGAGGAGTGATGAGGCTAGGAATAAACCTAGAAAACATTTAGGTCATTATGTAGAAAAATCTTCAAATCATGATCTCAAATTGTTTATTGCTAGTGATGATATTGATGAACCCCCGAATTTTGATTCATGGTATCTTAGACTATTTGTGTCTAATGTTGCTTTGTTTGTTGAAACAGATGATGTTGATGCCTGGTTTGTGGATTCTGGAGCATCAATACATATGACATGTAATAAGAAGTGGTATACTAATTTCAAAGAAACACAGAATGGTGCCAACATATATCTTAGAGATGACCACGCTCATCAGATCAAGGGATACAGAGATATTCTAGTAACATTTTCGAATGGTATTGTTCGTCACATTCACAATGTTGTGTATGTGCCCGGGATAAAGAAAAATTTGATTTATGTGTCCACCATTACAGATCAGAACTTGAAGGTTAAATTCTTCAATAATTATTTCATAGTGAAGGATTTACTGGATCAATACAAAGTTGTTGCAACGAAAGTCGGAGCAGGAGGACTATACAAGCTTGATGTTACCAGCAAAGAACATCACGCACTGACTTCTGCAATTATGCCAACACAGATTCTTTGGCATCAAAGGTATGGCCACATCAATCATCATGATTTCTTGTTATTACAGAAACAGAATATGGTTGAAGGACTTCCCATGTTAAAGAATGAGAATGTTGCTTGTGAAGGATGTGCATTAGGAAATATGCACAGAGATGAATTCCCCTCTAATCCTGATAGGAAAAAGAGAGATGTGTTAGATCTTGTGCATACTGATTTTTTTGGACCTATGCAGACTAGGTATTTAGGAGGTGCATTTTACTTTCTGTTATTTATTGATGATTGCATGAGATACATGTGGGTTTATTTCCTTAGAAGAAAAAACGATGTTTTTGAGTACTTTAAGGAATTCAAAACCATGGTGGAAAAGCAGACAGGAAAATCCATCAAAATCCTTCGTTCAGATCAAGGGGTAGAGTATCCCACACTCCACAGCAGAATGGATTTGCTGAAAAGAAAAACAGAACTCTGGTAGAGTGTGCACGTAGTATGATGAAAGGTAAGAATATCTCGAATGCATTTTGGGTTGAAGCCATAAGTACTACAGTTTATTTAAAGAATAGAAGTCCAACAAGGTGTCTTGATAATATTACTCCTTTCGACGCCTTGTATGGTTCCAAACCTACAGTTCATAATTTGAAAGTATTTGGGCATAAGGATTTTGCACATATTCCAAAGGAGAATAGGAAGAAATTGGATACTAAATCCATTAAATGTATTTTCATTGGGTACTGTTCTGAATTCAAAGCATAGAAATTGTTTGATCCTTCTACTCACAAAGTATTTGCGAGTAGAGATGTACTTTTCCATGAGCAGGAAGAAGGAAATCATGACGACAATAGTCATGAGGAATGGAATAGACTTCTTGATGAAGGATTTAAAGAAGAGCAACAACAACAACAATCATCACAACAACAACCACAATTGCAAAAACAACCACCACAACAGCAACCACAACCATAGAAACAACAGCAGCAAGAAGGACTCAATGATATGGACACTTCAAGAAGTCAAAGTTTACCTAGAGGCAAAGACAGATCTTCACAAAATGGGGAGGAAGATAATTAGTTGAGAAGATCTTCACGACAGGTTCGGCTTCCTGAGAGGTATAGAGACTATGCCCTAATGAGTAGCATTTCAAATGTCATAGAACCCATGAGTTTTAATGAATCCAATGAACATGATGAATGGCGAAATGCAATGGAGGAAGAATATGAATCTATAATGAAAAATAATTCTTGGGAATTGACTGAATTGCCTAAACATAAAAAGCTCATTGGATGCAAATGGATATACAAACCCAACTTTAAATTAGATGGTAGTATAGACAAATATAAGGCTAGATTGGTGGCAAAGGGGTATTCACAAACAAATGGTATTGATTATGCTGAAACATTTGCACCAATAGCTAAATTGAATACTATTAGATTGTTGATTTCTTTAGCTACAAAGTACCATTGGAAGCTACACCAATTAGATGTTAAATCTGCATTTTTGAATGGTGAGTTAAAGGAGGAGGTTTACCTTACTCAACCTGAAGGGTTTGTGGAACATGGGCAAGAACACTTAGTGTGTAAGCTAAAGAAAGCATTGTATGGACTAAAACATGCACCTAGGTCATGGTATGAGAAGATAGACTCTTTCTTTATTCAACAGGGTTTTATGAGGAGCAAGAGTGATCCAAATATGTATACCAAATTTGATGAGGAGGGGTATATATTATTGATTTCCTTATATGTTGATGATTTAATAATTATAGGAAATGCAAGGAAATTAATTGATGAAATCAAGGAGCAGATGTCACAAGTTTTTGAAATGAAAGATCTTGGTGAGTTACATTACTGCCTAGGTCTTGAAGTTTGGAGAAATGCATACCAAACTTTTGTTTTTCAGAGTAAGTATGTTAGAGAAGTACTTAAGATATTTAAAATGGATCAGTGTAAATATTCTATTGTTCCCATGCAGCAGAATGTGAAACTTTCTTGTGATGATGGTACGAAGGAGGTGAATGGCACTATGTATAGACAGATGGTGGGTAGTTTGAATTATATCACCACAACCAAACCTGATATTTCATATTTTGTGAGTGTGTTAAGTCAATTTATGGAGAAACCTCAAGAAAGCCATTGGAATTCAGCAAAGGCAGTACTCAGGTATCTAAAAGGAACACTTGATTATGGTATTAAATATACTAATGCATCTGATGTTGAGTTGACAGGTTACTCAGATTCTGATTGGGTTGGCAATCCGGATGATCGAAGATCAACCACTGGATATGTGTTTGGTATTGGATTCGAGATTGTTTCATGGAGCAGTAAAAAGCAGCCTACTATATCTATGTCTTCGACTGAAGAAGAATGTAAATCCTTGTGTGCAACAACTTGTGAATTTGTTTGGTTGAGAAGACTTCTTCAAGATGTTGGAAAAAAACAAAAGGAACCTACAATTATCAAATGGGATGATCAAAGTACAATCAAGCTGGCGAATAATAATATTTATCATGCAAGGACAAAGCATGTTGATGCTCAGTTTCATTTTGTTAGAGAAAAGTTGCAGTCCAATGAAATAGCTCTTATGTATTGTAATACTTGTGAAAATACTTTTGATATTTTCACTAAGCCTCTTGGAAAGATTAAGTTTGAGTTGTTTAAGGAGATGTTAGGTGTAGAAGTCAATCCATTCTCCATTAAGGGGGAGACTTGGAAATAATGGAGCACTAGTTAGTTACCTAGATAAACTCTACCTAGTGTTTAATGTAGATCCTATTTTCCTGTTGTTTGTTGTAACCGCCTAAGTAGATTGGATTTCTATATTATGATGTAACTTGTCTTCAATCAATAATAGATTGTGCGCGTAGTCTCACTGGTGTGGTTTCTCCTAATTATAAGCTTGGAAACATGAGAAACCATTAGACTACACAAATCTTCCCTTTAAATGCAAATCATGCAAATCGTGCCATGAGTACAATAACTTTGCAAAGAACTGCATGAAGAATATACAACCCCCACAACCAGCACCAAACAAAGGAACAATAGAAAATGGTCAAGAGGAAAATGGGTTTAAATAGTAGCATGCAAGAAAAAACTCAAGCTTCAATGCATGGGCCTTCTGCTCTATCAAGCTATAACTATCCTCGGTGAAATCCTTCAGGCAGAGGAAACCCCCCTAGTCCACACTCAACTAGACAACCAAAGTCGCAAACTCATAAAGGGGGAGGACACCCATCGATGTAGTAGAATAGATTTGAAATATTGTCACAGGAGGAGACCATTCCACCCTCATAATCACTCCAACAACTGGGATAGTGGCCACAACAACTATGGAAATGTGTTTGGTCTAGATCAATGAGTTTTATCCCCTAAAAGATGAGGATAATATCTCAGATAGATTGGATAAGATTGACAACATTCTAGATCTACAACATCTTTCAAAAGGTACAAGTATAAGAAATGAAAAACCCTCAACCAGAGAAGAGGAGGAGATTTCAAAAGAAAAGACATTAAAGAATCCTAGTAGGAAAGAA
>JASDQU010192117.1:0-10435 GCA_032191745.1 Picea mariana | reverse complement strand
TTGTAGCAATTGGGACACCTTAAATTGGGTGAATGTGCAGATATCTTGGGGTGACCTACTTGGACAAACCATGTGGTGGACTTAGGAAGATTTGGATGCAAATGTGGAGGTGACTTGAGGAGTTTCCTAACTCTTGGATGAGGTACCTTGGTGCATTGGTTCCTTAGGTAGATTTGTTGGTTCATGCAATGAATTGAAAATCGCAACAACACCCGAGTTTGGATGCTTGCAGGAGGTGCAAGGTGATTTCATTCCAGGAGATGGATGGAGTTAGAAAAGAAGTCGATAAAGAATTGTTGGCAGTCAATTTGAATGGGAAGAACACAGACCAAGTGACTTGGGTGGTGTTCGCTTTGCTTTGGTATGGGACATTGGATGAGATAGAGCATACCCGCGTCCAAACTATGGTGTTTTCATGATTTTAAATTCATCGCATAACCCAACAAATCCACCTAAGGCACCAATGCACCAAGGTACCTCATCCAAGAGTTAGGAAAATCCTCAATTCACCTCCACATTTTCATCCAAATCTTCCTAAGTCCACCACATGGCTTGTCCAAGTAGGTCACCCCAAGATATCTACACATTCACCCAATTTAAGGTGTCCCAATTGCTACAAGAATTTGATTGTGAAATGACTCAGAGATTCAAGAGGGTCATTGGTTGAGGTTGCAAGAAGTGTTGATTTGGATGTGCCTAAGGCATGGAAATTCGTTGGGGGTGAATCATTCTACTTGGAACACTTTGGATAGCTCATTGGGATGTTTGAGGAGTGTGGGTGCATTGGCCACACTCATCGTAGATGTTGAGTTGAAGATAGGTGACTCGATGAAATAAGGTATGTTGAGGACTTTTCTTGTTTTGGAGGATTGTGTGGACATAAAGATTGCAACATGAAGAGATTACTTGGGCATGGAAGTTTCTCTTGCTTTGGACAACATGGTTGAGGGTGAAACCTAACCATTTCAAAGAATAAAGTGGTGGACACAACAACATGGTCAAGTGATGAAGTAATGGGGCAAAGGTAGCCTGGGCATGCAGTTCTTGGTACAGATGGGGAATTTCATATTCGAAGACATATATGAATATAGGGAGAATTCAACCAAAGAAGCCAGAATTGTGGACTTCATCACAAGTTGAGTCACAAGGGAAGAGTTGGTTGAATGTGTGGAGAATACATGCATGGTGGTTTCCATTGATTCTTCACAGACTTGGATGTGATGCAGATTGTGTGTGATCATAGAAGGTTGGATAAGCATGCCATGGAGTGGGAAGTGGATTCAAGTTGTCATGGATGGATTTGTTTTTGGGTGACTTCATAGTGCAACAAGGTGAGGGGTGTCCTTGCCCTGCTCTGAGGTTGTTGTGTGGATGGACTAAATTGTGGAAAGAACTGACCAAGATTTGGGCATGTTTTGCATTTTCAAGTTATGAGCATGACAGTTCAACACTTGAACAATTAGTGCATGAGAGTGTGACTAAGAGGTCAAAGTATGAACACGCCAGTAGGTTCAAATTATAGCACTTGGACATTGCAAATGATATCCTTAATGAATATTGGATGTGTTAGTAGTGAGGAAATAATGGACACTTTCCTTAGTCTTTGGAGTTTTATGGAGTGACGTAGATGTGAAAGAAAAGACTAAGTATGAGTTGGGAATGAAAATTGGACTAGCTACCCAATCATTCCAAGGCACGGGGGAATTCAGTGTGCAGATACATGACAAAGATGGTTGAAGTATGAATGTAGCAGTTAGTTGATGGGTTTTCAACACTTAAACATTTTTCATGAGTTTGTAGCAGTGGTTGATGCAACAACAATAGCATAACATAGCGTGATCATCATAGCAGGACAGCGACATCTTGGACATTGTAGACATAGTTGGAGAGGAGACATCCTTCTAATGTAGCTTGGATAATGAGTTTGAAAACAATGATTACATATGCACAAATTTCAAGCTAGACCAATAATAAAGAAGTTTCTTCTTTGATCAACTCTACTAGCTAAATATCAAGTGAAATATAATATTTTTTTAAATTGTCATCTTTTGTTTGTTTGTGTAGTCAAGATTTGGGTTTCTATGTTTCTCTATTTCATTGTTTTTTCTATGGATTCTTGYTATACTCTCATATGTGGCTTGGAATAAAATTTAAAAATACTACATACAAAATGAAGTTTATCGAGAAGCATATAAAAACATCCTTCAAAATTTAAGAGTTTAAATGGATATTTATAGGTTGTATGGAAAAAWTGTGTATAATTTTGAATAAAAACAACAGATAATGGAATGTTAGTTATGGTAAGTAGTTTGATTCCATTTATGTTGAGTATACATTGTTAAATTGGTAGGTGATTGTTAATTGAGAACCATTTGTGAATTGATTGTAGCTTTTTTTTGAACTAACTCCTTCTATAATTTATTTATTAAAAATTTCATAATTCCACTTCATAATGGAATCGCGAGGTAATATAAAATATAAAATAATGGAATTCCATCCAAGAATATGAAATAATGGAATTTTATTTATACAATTTTACATTAGATATAAAGAAAATAATATCAAAAATTGAGAGAGGAACATAGGAAGATTAAAGAAATATTCCAACTATTGGCTTCTTCATGCAATTTTGAAAGCATGTCCCAAGGCACTCCTGCTTCATTGGACTCTACAAAAATGAATTTATCGGCATGACCCTTAAAGTCGGACAGGAAAAAAAATCTCACAATTCTTGAGAAGTTGGAGAAATAGGATACTCGAGCATGGTGGATCTGGAAATAATTTTCCTCTCAAGACACTCTTGATTAACAAAAAAAAGGCACATAATCATTTTAGAAAGGGTTTATTGCTTTAGTTCATTGCTCAATAAAGTCCCTTTATTAGAATTCTTGTTAGGAATTACCGTCTTGACTAAATAGCTACCCTAAACAAGTGGATTTGGAAAAAGTATGAATGAAGAAGAGGTAATATTATGATTGAATCATATTTTGGTAACCACTTGGTGATTCAATACCTCAGTCACACGTAAGTAAAAAACTAGGCCTTAAAAGGCAAGGCATTATCTAGGAATTCTAAGCGAAGCCTCCTCATTGCTCCATTATCATAGGTGGACCACCCCTCCTGATAAGTGAAAATTCCCATTATGATCCTCACGTTCCTTGAAAGTGTTTCCTCCTCCTGCAAGCCTAGTGTATATACTTCACCAAAGAGCCAAGACAACTATCTCCTCGACCTCAGTGTAATCCTGCTACATGGTAAAAGAGTGATGATGGTGCATGTACGACTCATGACGATGGATGCCATCGATCCAGAAGTAATTTGATGTTATGAATGTATACCAAGGACTTCAATTTTAAAAATAAATTTATTAAAAATTTACTATAAAATAAATCATGAAATTCTCTACCAAACTTAAAAAATATATACACATGTAACTAAATAAATTAAAAATAGAGAAAATAATGTTGCATTTGTTAATGGATAAATTAAAAGCATAGACAAATGGGGCCTCCACTATTTTCATGGTAACTACGATGAAATGGCATTCCTTGCTTGCAATAGTGACAACTAGCCACATGCATACCCTGTGGTGTGCGTATATACCACCATATAAACAATGACCGATAGATGCCTACTAGCTTGGATCTATAGAGTTTACTTTAGGTTTTAGAAGAGCTAGGATTCAATATAATTTCAAAATGATTTGAAATGAGTTTCCACAGAGCTTGATTTTCAAGGTAATCGAAAAACAATATTCCATAAATATTTCCATGGAAACAAAAAAAATTATATGTATAGACATTCTATCAAATATTATATATATGTGGAAAGACCCTCCTATCTAAGAGGCATTGTAACCAATTTCATATCCAATTATATAAGAAGTTGTGGCATAAGTAAAGGAAGATAATGCTCGATATAAATACCTAGAAGAAGATATAGCAGATTGAAATACAGTGCCCATTATATATCCATAGACCATTCCACGTGCATATCCAAGTGCGTATATGGTTGATCAGGACCCAACAACAATTGAAGTAGATCGATAGCCATTGGCATAGTCCCCAATCATGGACAAATATCAAGATATTATATTGCAAATAAAGGAGAGGTAATATAATTATTTGATACAGATCCATACCATAGCCTGTAGCATACCTTCATGTCCTAACTTACTCCCTTCACATGATAACATATACATATATGGCCCCAGAGATAACAATTGTAGGTCCAATTACGAGAGAATCAATATTACATAAAGGTCACATAAGTTATCCATGTGATAGAGAAAAATACAACAACATCACCTACAGTAGTCCCACCATCAATAAACCCCATGGAAGCAACACCTAAAATTTGATTGTTCCATATTTATGTGGATATAGATAGAGCGTGTGAGTTTATTTTGGGAAAAAAGAAGTACTAAACTATTGTTGATATGTGAGATGTGGATATCTTGTCTGTTGGTTGCATTATTACAATTTTTTTAGCAAAAGAGCATCTGTTTAGGGAAAAGAGTGAAAACGATCAAGTAGACAAGGTATTTATCAACAAAACCTCTATCGATTTCGATTTAAATTTAAAAAATGTTTATTTCTTGGAATGCCACTTATTTGTCACTCAGTATTTATTTGCGAAAGTGTTCAGTGGCCTATTTTTCAATTTTCTAATCCTAGCATCTAGATAAATTGTTTACTAGTGATTTCCTCATTGTAAAAAAAATTTCCAACTCACAAAATAAAATACACTAACTCGAATAATTAATGGAAGCAAATAAGCCAATTACAAACACACAAAGTTGTATTCATTTCAAATAAGTTTATCATTAGAATAATATCAAAGCTTACAAGGGCTCCCTTACTAGGAAAATGGCACATTGAAAAATACCAAAAACTACAGACAACACCTAGAAATCCTAGCAATTTCGTCGTTGTTGTACGAACCCATACATTCAACTTGTTGAGATGTGTACATTCCCTGGCTCATTGTAGCCCATGTATGCATGTGCTTTTCTTTACTATAGACCATGTATATATGCACCCTGAGTGACCTATGTAGTGCATACAACCCGTCCCTATTGTTGTGGTTTCGGTCCGCTGGATCCTCCAATGGCTTCCTCTATTTTCTCTTCTCCTCTAACATGGGATGATCTCTAGATGAAATTCCTTCTTCACCTATCCGAGATCTCCTTGAGCAAAATTCATTCTTTTCTCTCTCTTTATGATATGATTATGAGAATTTTCTCTCTCCTTCACCCTAACTTTTCTTTTATAATGTTGATTTATGACCTAACCCTAATCTCCAAAGTTATTGACGATTGAGATTAAATATCACCTCAATTGAGATCAGTGGCTAAGATTTAATTCACTAATGCTAATAACTTTAACATTTCATTAAATTAAACTCAACTAATTAATAAAATAACTTTACCTTAACAATTCCTTTAATTAATGTAAATTACTAAGGTAGAAGGCTTTACATGACCTGCACATGTCTAGACACTCAGACCTATGCAAAAGTACCTTTCTGATAATACAACCATTTGTTGGAATATTGGTTGTTGTTATTGATGTCAACCCTAGCCATTGGATTTTGGACCCCACAGTTGATCAAAGTAGATATACATGAAGGAAATTACACATGAAGATACAACACCCATGGATGGATATTATAATCCATGTCACTTGCAGTGGTATGTGGCACGTCACGTGGATCCTCACGGTTGAGGAGAAATGAATTTTTGGACATGGCAATGTGATTGAAGAAGAAATTACATGTCGGCCCTAATGTTAAAAGTTAGTGACATAAAGGGTATAAGTACATATCATTATACATTTATTTTTTAATGCACACAAGTTTATTAATGATCAAGGATATCTAAATCAAATTTTTGAGGAAATCTGATGTAAAGAAGGTTGAATTTCAAGGGAGGATGAAGTCTTTTGGTGATGTGTTCTAAGGTATGTTATTTACAGGTAATCTTACCATTTTTTCTATAAATTTGTTTATATAAAGATTCATATGGTGAAATTCATATTATATTGATAAGACATATCAAGGTACCTATGGTAAAAAATTGATCTCTTGATTCACTATACTTTTGGAGATACACTATGTGGAAGATAGGGTTTTTGACTAGTCCTGAAGCTAGTCATAAACATGTGTTCTAAGTAAAATAGTCATAACGTATTCATAGAGAATCCAAATTATGTTAGACCAATTGCGTTATAAATATTAAGGTCTTTAGCTTCTTGTGTCCTAAATTCAAAATCTGATGTTAAATATTGAGCACGGGGCATGCTTTACAAGTTATCTCTCTTGAATAATTCATAATTGAATAAGGTCTACCATTTTCTCTATAACTCCTTTTCTGGGAGGATTCAAGGAGTGAAACTTGGAGGAGTTTCAGAGAATACATTGAGGAATACCAGCTACTGAATTATAGTGTTCCAAGAAGTGAACAATTGCAGAAGTTGAAGAAGTCTCAGGAAGCATTACCAGGTTCTATGTGATGGTTGGTTGATGGTGATAATTTAATGTAAAGTTTTATTATCTCTGATATATTATTGAGTGGAAGGAAGGGGAAAGGATAGAGAGGTCAACCCTCTCCTTATCTTGGAGTATTGTATCTTCATTTTGGAGTTTTATCCCTCCCTTTATATTTGGAAGATGTATCTTCCCTTGGAAGTTATTACTTCCCTTGAACAATAACTATTGATTACTTCGCATATATTGTGCATGGTGTATTTTGGTGTATTGGTGTAACTCTTCTACTATTTCTCATTGTTAATTGGATATAATTGAGTCTATAATTTGGTTGAAGTATAAGTTGAAAAAGCGTTTAAATTGTACTTGATACTAATTCACCCCCTTCTTAGTATCAGCAATTGGTATCAAAGCAGGTTACATTCAGTATAGTTTAACCACTGGAAGGAAGATCCTAAGTAGAAATGGAATCACACATTCCAAATGGGATTCCATGATTTGATGGAAGAAATTATCCATATTGGAATGATAGAGTGCAGAACTACCTAAAATATTTGGGAGCAGATATTTGGTACATAGTTGTAAATGGCTACGTAATCCAAAAGAATGCTCCAACCGATCCAAATGATAAGCAGTCAATGAGTTGCAATTCAAAATCTAGGCATGTTATTCAAGGAGCATTGACACCAACTATTGCAAGAAAAGTGATGAGTTGCATCACAGCTAAAGAGGTATGGGAATAACTCAAAAGCATTTATGAAGGTGATCCTAAAGTCAAGAAGGTCAAGCTTCAATGACATAGAGCAGAGTTTGAAAACTTGAAGATGGATGAAAAGGAATATATTGCAGCCTATTTGCTCAGAATTGATGAAGTTTTCACTGTTATTAGAGGATTAGGAGAAGAGATAAATGAATATTTGGTTTTATTGGCCCATGAAATTGCTTGTTTTCTACCACCTTTTTCTATCCTTATTTACCTCCATTTCTATATTCCTTGAGCTATTGTGTGTAACCACAAGGGTAAGAATGCACCTCTATTATGTCATTATGTGTATTAGTTAAAAAACGTTAGATATTGGTTGGGGGTTTACTAAAGTGAATCACTAATCTTTGAAATCTCACAGGAACAAAGAAAACGCAGTCTGGCAAGATGATGCAGTCAAGGATGCAGCGTAGTCCGCAGGTTGAAGGTGCAAAAAAGGACTTGTTCCATGGTCCAAAATTAGGTTCTGTTAATCGGTTCAGCCTTTGTGTATTTTTAGGAAGAGTTGTTACCCTAATCTTGGGACGCTCTGTGCTCCACGAATTGTATAAAAGGCCAAATAGAGATAGGGAAGGAGGATCCAGTTAGTCAACTAGCTAAGAGTTGTCCCGTATCAAGACTGCAACCTATGTAATCCTGTTTTATTTAATGAAAATTGAGTTTCTTCTAAGTTTCTGAGTTTTCGTGCTACTTAGTTCACCGCAACCCTAATCAGGGAGTTGGGCCCGCTCTTCTGGCTAGGTGTTGTCGGCATATCATATAGTTTTGTTGTGGTTTTGTGTGGAATCTATTAGATCTGTTTGTTCTTCTTCATTTACAGTTCTCCTGCTTTATTTGAATGTTACATTTATTTATGTTTTAGCACCAGTAATCTAGTTTTTGTTCTTTATTTTACTGCAATGATTTTTTACTTGCATGGTCAATATTGAAAGAAGCACAGACTGCACATACAATGCACAGTATCCTGTAAAACATTCAGGCCCCTAGGTTGACAAATTAAATGTATTAGGTGGTAAATCTAAATGATATACTGGACCCCAACATTTTGGCAACATTGCTGGGGAGGCTCCCAAAGGAAAAAACTTTGATCTATATTGATTAGAGGATCAATCCCTCATCCTAGGGGGGAACGTCTTACTTTTCCTACTTCGGGTCCTAGGCATTTAAGTTGTTTTCATTTTTCTGTTCTTGGGGTTTATTTTTTTCTTTTTGCTTTCTTCTTTCTGTTTTAGGGGCCACTCTCTCGTCTTGAGAAGGGAAATTTATACCTTGCCTCAGGTCCTGAGCAATTAAATAGAACCCTATGATAATTCAATGCTTTCCTTTCCACCATTTGTATGAGCGATCATGGAAGAGGAAGAAACCACAAGGGAGGAAGACCTCCAAGAGGAAGGGGAAATGATCAGGGCAAAGAAACTTTCATCCAGGAAATAATTGCAAAAGATGAATCAGACCAGCCACCTCGGACCGGATCAAGTACACCATCTCAAATTGCTGGTAGGGGAGGATCTCAGCTTAGATCTGAGGGGAAATCAATAAATCAACCTAAACCCTCCTCAACAACAGAATCAGGATTCAAAGAAGAAGAAGTGGAAAGTAAGAAAACATGGGAGGAATACACCTTGGGGATAGAAGAAGAATTTGTTTCACCACGGGACCAAGGAAGTGCTACGAAATTGGGGGGGATCTTTTGGGAATCTAATTCATCGTTGGGTCAGGAAAACCCTATTCGAACAGAAGAAGACTTTGGGGAATCCTCCCACCAATACAACCTTGAGGAACACTTGCATAGCGAGGGACAAGGAAGTACAGATAAACAAACTTAAACGCCTAGTGGGAATTCTGCAAAAACTCAAAGTAAGTACAAAAGTATGGCTAAATCATCACTTGAATTTCCAATTGGGGATATCATAGGGGAGGCTCCCATGAATTCTATCCCCTTCTCTGTACTACCTAATTTTCATGGACGATCTATTGAAGACCAGACACATTTCTATTTGAATTTGACATTGTCTGTCGTGGGTATGATTATATCTCTAATGCTCAGAAGCTAAAAATATTTCCTAGTACTTTAAAAGGAACATCCCTAAGATGGTTCATGGGATTAGGTGGAAAAAATATAACTACCTGGGAAGAAATGAAAACCACCTTCCTTGACAAGTACCAAGATTATTGCAAATCACGAGATGTAAAGGAGGAGATCTTTAAAATAGTGCAGAAGGAGGATGAGAACATGGAGGATTTTTTGGAACACTTTAATTGTAGTTTGTAGAGATGAGGGCATAGTGATCTAGACAAGGATATCTTGAAAATAATATTTCTCCAAGCATTAAGGGAATATTCCTTGGAACTATTGAATATGGTAGGAAAAGGGGACATATCAAAGTCATACTTTGACACAATCTTTGAATTATGCATCCAATGTTCATGAGGAGTAGCTAGATAGAGGCAGGGGACTCTAATTACCAAACCGTCTGGTAGTGGGGTCACAAAGATAGAACTTGGGAACCTGTTGGAGGATTTGAGGACCGACATTTTTAATTCCCTAACCTCACAAATGGACCTTCTACAAGCAAAGTAGAAGTAGATTGAGTTTGAAAAATCCATGGCAGTATTTTGTCCTAGGTGCAGAAAGAAACATTTGCAGCATGAATACCCACTAAACACTATTTGCGCTATATGTGAACAAAATCATGAGACTAGCGAATGTCCTTCTTTGCCAAGATTAAAGGCGATCTTTCAGGGAGCAGACGAAGAAAAGGATCAGCTCTACTTTATAGGACCAAAGAATCCATGGCAGCCATGACCACAAAACATAAATCAAGGTATGCCTCAAGACTTCTCTTAGTATTTCAATACTTCAAATTTCAGATCTCAAACCGTGCCTTTTTCACCCTCATGGCCACAAAATTATCAATACCAATATCCCACTTCTTGGCAACCATGGCCCCCACAGAATAATTCAACTTCCCCATGGTCCTAGAACTGGCGGCCCTAATCAAATAAACCAGAATCAACTTCCTTAGACTATGCCACCACAACAGTTCCAACAACAACAACTGTTGATTAAGGTTGGTTGTCATTGATGTCAACCCTTGAAGAAAGACCCGTAGCACAAAGGTTTGGGTAATGGACCCAATAGTGTTTGATGTAAATATGACTCATTATTTTTTTGTCATGGTTGAT
>JASDQU010192116.1:0-20025 GCA_032191745.1 Picea mariana | reverse complement strand
AAGATGTCTGCAAGCACGAAGCTTGTTGAGAAACTAGAAGGCATAGAAAACTTCCGTGCCTGGAAGTATAGGATCGGTCTGATCCTTGTAGAGAATGACCTAGCAAGATTCATCAAAGAAGTGTCGGACTCTGAAGATGCCGTAGAGAAAGCTAAGCATCAGAAGGACTCAATCAAAGCTCAAAGAATCATTGCAGATTCAATCAAAGACCACCTGATCCCGTATGTATCATCCAAGAACACTCTGAAAGAAATGTTTGACTCTCTAAGCAAGCTATACGAAGGAAAGAACATCAACCGAAAGATGAACCTTAGATCTCAATTGAAGAATACCAAGATGCAGAAAGGAGAAATGATTCAAGAATATTTCTCCCGAATCTCAGAAATTAAAGAANAGGAGAAACTACAGTTTGAGAGCCTATGGGAAGAATGCATCCAAGAAGAAACAAGGGTAGCTAACCGTGAAGCACTACTAGCAAGGGACGATGATCAAGCCCTAGCTACTCATACAAAAGGAGGAAGGAAGAAACCCTACTTCAAAAGGGAAACTCATAGAGAGCCTCAACCTTCAAACAAATTCAACAACAAAGAATCTCATCCAATAAGTTTTCAGAAGAAAGGACAACGCAAGGGAAGAGATCTCTCATCCATACAATGCTATCGTTGTGATAAGATGGGACACAAGGCGAATTCTTGTCCAGTCAGAAGAGAAGAATACAAGAGGAAACATAAGAGACAACATGCCCACATAGCCAAAGATGAAGAACCACCTATGAAGATGATTAAGGACCATGTCTTGATCTCATCCCTCTCAGGATCTGTATCACCTGGAGAGGACACATGGCTCATCGATAGCGGTGCATCAAAGCACATGACGGGTAAGAGAAGCACTCTCTCTTGTATTTCAGAAAATAAGTTTTCTCAGAAAGTAACACTTGGAGATGATTACCAATATCCCATCGAGGGAGTAGGAGAATCAAACTACAAACTAGATTCAGAAAACTCAATAAAGATGAAGGACGTACTCTATGTACCAGGCCTAAAGAAGAACGTACTTTCCATATCAACCTTAGATAAGAAAGGCTACAGAGTTGCCTTTATAGATGGAGAAGTTCTTATGTGGGCTAAAGGAGAAACCATAAATGAAGCAATCGTCATCGGAAATGAAGAAAATGGCTTATATAAGCTGAATGGTCACCCAGAGACTGCCATGACCCATGCCATCGAAAACTCATGCGAACTTTGGCATAGAAGATTAGCCCACATCAACTACAAGGTGCTACCATACATATGCAAAGATGTCACAGGTTTACCAGAACTCAAGGTTGATCAGGAAGGCATATGCAATGGATGTGAGCAAGGGAAGAATATCAAGAACCCTTTTCCAAAAAGGGACAGCAAAGTGAAAGGAGTACTGGAATTTGCAGCTATTATTGAATTTTCCAAGCTATAATTGATTGGCCCGCACCTAAAACACTTACAAAGCTCAAGGGATTTCTTGGTATTTGCAGCTATTATAGGAGGTTTGTTAAGGGTTTCTCTTAGTTATGCGCACCTTTGATTGATTTGACCAAAAAGGGCGCATTCAAGTGGAGTAATGAGGCACAGTTGAATTTTGATAAAATGAAGAAGGTAATGAGCACTTGTCCTATATTATCTTTACCAGATTTCTCATCCCTTCATTTTAGAGTGTGATGCATTAGGTGAGGGGATTGGAGCTGTACTCATGCAGAATAGGCATCCTATTGCCTATGAGAGCCGAAAAATAACATGGTCTGAGTTTCTATACACAATTTATGACAAGGAAATGTTAGCTATAATGCATGCAATGGCCAAATTCAGACAATATTTGGTGGGGGCAAAATTTGTGGTCAGGACAGATCATAACAGCTTCAAGTACTTCCTAGAGTCGAAGGACCTCAATGCGAGACAATAAAAGTGGGTGAGTAAGATTCAGGCCTATAACTTTGACATAGAATTTGTCAAGGGAAAAAATAATGTGGTAGCAGATGCTTTGTCTAGAAGACCTTGAGCCTATTCCATGTCAGAGATATCAGTTGATTGGAAATTGCATCTATTGGTAGAGTATTCAAAAAATAAGTTTGCATGCAAAGTGATGGATGGACAAATACAATATTATAGATGAGATCATATATTACAAGTGGAGGATCTATTTGGTTCCTGAATCCTTGTTCAAGAAGAGGGTTCTTCAAGCATTTCATAACTCACCACTAGAGAGATACGAGAAATATTGGCTTGGAAAGGTCTCAAAGTGTAAGTTATGCACCACATCAGGGAGTGTATCACATGCCAACAAAATAAGGATGAACACACCCACCCAACAGGTCTATTGCAGCCTCTTTCCATTACGGACCATAAAAGGGAAACTTTATCCACGGATTTTCATTACAAGACTACACAAGGCACAAGGTAAGGATTGCATTGTTGTGGTAGTAGATCATTTGACAAATTTTTCTCACTTTTTTTCCATCTCCATGGACTATAGCACATCTCAAGTGGCAAATTTATTTTTCAGAGAAGTCTTCAGGTTGGATGGGTTACCTAAGACGATTGTGGGTGATAGGTATAGTAGATTCATGAGCACCTTTTGTCAAGAGTTATTTCGGCTAGTGGGTACATAATTGACCCACAACACTAGCTATCATCCACAAATAGATGGTCAAACTGAGATAATCAACAAGTGGGTGGAGGGATATCTTCGATATTATGTATCAGGGAAACACAAATCATGGGTCAAGTGACTACACCTGGGTGAATATTGCTACAACACCACTTACCACATGTCCATTGACATGTCTCCTTTCAGAGCTTTATATAGTTATGAACCCCTCACTTTTGTAGAGATTGTGTTTGGAGACAGTAGATATACTATGGCTAAGGAGTGGATACAGGAAATCCATGACATACTTAGAGAGCTCAAAGATCATTTGCAAAGGGCTCAAAACCAACAGAAGCTATATGTAGAGACACAGAGCAGAGAGTACTTTTGAGGTGGGGGACTTAGTCTATTTGAGGCTCCAACCATACAGGAAGGCATCCATAAAGAAAAATGGCACTAAGAAGCTCAAACCCTGCTTTTATGGGCCATATAGGGTGAAAAAGAAGGTGGGGGCAGTCGCATGTGAGTTAGAGTTACCATAGGGAAGTAAAATCCATACTGTCTTCCATGTATCATGACTTAAAAGGGCATTGGGGAAGCATATTGTATCTAATGAGGGATTACCTCCAGTAGATGAAGGACAATTGATCCTGATTACAAAAGAGATCTTGGAGGTGAGAGAGAAAAGGTTAAGGAACATGTAGGTTGAGATTATAGTCTTTGAAAAGTACTATACTTGGTAGCATGTGAGCATATAGAGGTAAAATCTTAATGTAATCATTTGCCTGATACAACTAACATCTCCTCTAGAAGAAACCTCGTGTGTTAGTTCCAGGTTTCCATGAGGAATGTTCGATCACAACACTATAAGAGTGTTGACCTCATTTCATATTGTATCTCTTACTTTTGATCTTTGCTTCAGACACGCCACAAGTAATAGCTCTAAAGGAGCTACTGTGATGATTGTTTGTGCTATTGCTTTATCTACTACTATCAAAAGGATATTACTCTTGCTTATTGTTTTGTTAACCTTGTTTCAGGTCACTGGTGATAACCCTGAGAAAGCTACAGTGAAGGTTGCAGAAGGTAAAATATTAAATGAGACATGAAGCAGACTATGTACATGACCATATACACTCATGTACCAAAGAAGATGAAGAAGAAGCTATCTCTTGAGATTCAGAATATTTCATATGAAGATTGACTGAAAGAAGCAGAAGGCTCCAAACATGACCGAACATTAGAACGGGAAGCAGAACTCGTTTGAAGCCTGACTTTGTCTTTCACATATAGACTTGGTATTCAACACCAAGTATACCCTGTAAGAGAAGGTGAAGTCCTTATAGACTCAAAAGAAATTGAGAGTAAGCCTGATCTCAGAAAGGATCAGATGAAGAGACAATTTCCATGACTAGGAGACAGATGTTGTGAGAAGACTAGATCATAGTTTCAGAAACTTCTAGGAGATATGAAATCTCCTGGGAAGATTCCCTTGTTTCAGTGACAAAGAAGGAAGCCGGTCAGAAAGACTAGGAAATGAATTCTTCCATGAGAAGAGAAGTCAATATTGACTTCCAATATTGATCTATATAGATCAAACATGTTGCAGATGTACAAAGCCTAATGTATGTCCATAGGATTCTCCCAGCAAAAGGGAGAAGACTATGACGAGACGCTTATTGAAGAAATAGTTCCAGTATTTATGAAGACAACCAGAACAACCATGATTCATATATAGTACGATATGCAGGGGGAGCAATCCCCATATTTAAAACTGAGTGGCAGTTGGTGCAGTACACTAGTTGGGTCATGGAGACATGACTACAATGAAAGATAGAGTTATCTTCATGAAAGAAGAAGAGTTATCTTCAATATCAGTTATTGAACCACTCTCAGTTTCAGATGAAATTGTTGTCGTGATAGAATAAGAGGAGTTACTCTCAGATTTTAGCAGCCACAGTGAGAATGAAGCAGTGATTCTCAGCCCCAGAGCAACTGTAGGTGTAGAGTCCCAGATTCCAGAAGGAATAGTTGAAGAGAGAGTAGAGGACGTACTCCCAGACAGTGAGACAGATAGTGCCTTACAGAAAGCACATAGAGAGAGCACATAATTGTGCAGATTGAGTTGCAGCTGAGCAAGTGTACCAGATTGGTACAATGTAATGAGAAAAATTGATTTGAAGATTGAATATAGAAAGACTCATGTTTTCCAGTTGAAGAAGGATATGTACGTGTTGAAGCAAGCTCCTAGAGCTTGATATGGCAAAATTGACAGTTTCCTGATGAACTTTACCAAGAGTAAAACTGATTCTAACCTCTACTTCAAGGTTATGAATGATGAGTCGGTGATATTGCTACTGTATGTGGATGACTTATTCTTAACTAGAGAAGAAAATCTCATCACCAAGAGTAAGAAGAAGTTCGTTGTAGAATTTGAGATGAAAGACCTTGGCCTAATGCATTATTTCTTAGGTCTTGAGGTATGGCAGAGCCCAGAGAGAATCTTCCTTAACCAAGGGAAGTATGCAGTTGAAATTCTGAAGAGATTTGACATGTTGGAGTGCAAGTCCATGAATACAACCATGGAAACGAAGCTGAAGCTACTGGTCGACACTTCGTCAGAATTGATTGATGCCACACTGTATAGACAGATCATTGGATCGTTGATGTACCTGACGAACACCAGACCAGACATATGTTTTTCCGTGAACACCTTGAGTCAGTTTCTGGTAGAACCCAGACATGTTCACCTAGCTGTTGTGAAACATGTGATGAGGTACCTTAAGGGTACATTAGATTGTGGTCTCAGCTATGATGGAGATCATGATTTCACACTGAGTGGGTACACTCATTCAAATTGGGTAGGAAGTGTCTCTGACAGGAAGAGCACTTTAGGATGTTGTTTTAGTTTGGGATCAGCCATGATCTCATGGCAGAGTAGGAAGCAATCCATCATTTCTCTCAGTACAATGAAAGCAGAATACATTGTTGCGTGTTTTACCAGCTGTGAAGCTATATGGCTTCGAAAGTTGTTGATCGGACTATTCAACTTAGAGATGGAAGCAACCACGATCCTATGTGACAACCAGAGCTACATAAAGATGACAGAGAATCTTGTATTTCATGACAAGTCAAAGCACATGGAGATCCGATATCATTACATCCGTGACATGGTGCAGAGAGGAGCCATAAAGCTCCAATATGTTAGCATGGATGNGAACAGGTTATCGATGTGTTGACCAAGCCTCTATCTCATGTAAAGTTTGAGCACTTTCGAGATAAGCTTGGTATAGTCCGAAAGGACCTCCCTCGAAAGGGGGAGTATTGCTGTGACGTAAAGCCAGTCTAGTACTATGCTTCCAGCTTAATTGTTGTGTTGAGATATGCCAACCTAGTACTGTGCTTCCAGCTTAATTGTTGTGTTGTAAAGCCAGTCTAGTACTGTGCTTCCAGCTTAATTGTTGTGTTGAGATATGTCAGCCTAGTACTGTGCTTCCAACTTAATTGTTGTGACGTAAAGCCAATCTAGTACTGTGCTTCCAGCTTAATTGTTGTGTTGAGATACGCAAACCTAGTATTGTGCTTCCAGCTTAATTGTTGTGACGTAAAGCCAGTCTAGTACTGTGCTTCCAGCTTAATTGTTGTGTTGAGATATACCAGTCTAGTACTGTGCTTCCATCTTAATTGTTGTGATATAAAGCCAGTCTAGTATTGTGCTTCCAACTTAATTGTTGTGTTGTGATTCCAGCTTAATTGTTGTGTAGTGTGTCAGCATTGTGTTGTGATGATGAGCCAGCCTCGTGCTGGGATGATGAGCCAGACTTGTGTTGTGATGATGTGTCAGCTTCGTGTTGTGATGATGTGTTGCCAGCCTTTGTGCTGTGATATTGTTGCTTTTGATGTTGTATCAGCCTTGTGTTGTTATTGATGATGATGATGCCACTTCAGCTTCTTGATGAAGATGATGATGATGATGCCACTTCAGCTCCTTGTTGAAGATGATGATGATGATAGCACTTCAACTCCTTGATGAAGATGATTATGATGATGATGATGTTATTTCATCTTTCATGCCGAAGATGATGATATTACTTTAGCCTCACGCTCAATATGATGATGATGTTTCCTTAGCCTCATGCTGATGAGGATGATGATGCCATTCCAACTCCATGCTCTAAATGATGATATTGATGATGAGAAAAACTCCCGATGATTTATAGATATGCCAGTCAATGTTCTGAGATGTTGTTGATAATGTTGTCCTCTCACTCACCTGATGTCGTTGATGATGTTGCCCTCTCTCTCGCCTGATGTTGTTGTAGAATACCTTTCTTGTTAAGGGGGAGTGTTGAAATAATGTAACTGCAAAGAGTATTCTGATTATTATTGATGTATTATTCATTAGATCAATCCCCTTTTGTGGATTGATCATGTCGGGTATTGTAAATGACCAAATCCNTAACCACCCATAATATATTAAAGTGGTTATAACCACCCAGAATGAGAAGTCGGCCCAACCAGTGAAAAGACACACCAGTTCACACGTGCCAGATTGTATAAATAAGAGAGGCTAGCGCCTCATTTGGACACACACTTGTTCATCAAGAGACAAGTTCAGAGATGCAGTTGGAGAAGAGAGAGAGAGAGAGAGGCGCATTCTTGGGAGAGGACTTTCTGTATTTGTTTGAGTTATCTCTTAGCATTGTATTGGCTATCTATAATAAGGAAGTTTTTTTGGGGTTTTCTCCCCCATGAGGGTTTCCTGGGATAAATGATGTGTCTCGCATGATTGTGTATTTCTCAGTGATCCTATCTTTGCTATTGTTATCTAGTGAAATGCAAAGAACTCTAATAATATCTTAAACCTTAACATATTCCAGGGGGATTTTCTATCAGCATTGCGCCTTTTCTCTGCATATTTATTATTTCTCTTGCCTGGGTGAATTTCTGAAGGAGGGCTCATTATCTCTTGGTGAATTAGTGAGTTGGAGGGTTAGATATCACATTACAACTGAAGGATCTCATCACGTGTTCCACATCCCCAGATCTAAAGTTCTACAATCATTCTCAAGGGTTTGGAGGCAAGATCTGAAGAGGCTGAATTTCCTAGGATATCTACAGCTAGGTGGTGTGGAACTTAGCCAGATCTGGGTGCCAAATTTAAGAAGGGAAAAAAATTGATCTTGTGCAGAGTTGCATGTTACCATTGGAGGTCTAGGAGGACTCACACCTCTCTTTTTATTGTATCTTGGAGGCATCTTCAACCATAGCTTTTATTTTTCTTCTATATTTTCCAAATTTGAATATCTCTTGTATGGAGGTCAGCTTATATAATAAATACAGGTCAGATCTAAAGTTTGTGGCTATTTCATTGTGTTATTCTCTTGTATCTCATTGTTTCATCCATTGTTGTTCTATATCTATCCTCTATATTCTATAAAACCCTTAGAAGCAACTCCAGCGCAATTCTAGGGAAACAATCTGCAAAAATATTCAACAAACAACTCACACAAACAAGTATTAAACCCTTAAGTTTCTAGCAACTCTGCTTGGGAACTGTTATCCCCATTTTGTGGGATAACTAAGGAGATTATGTCTCGAGGCCCTCAGGTTGCAGATGTGGAGTGCCAAGAGACTACATGACCAACAATATCCACTTGCACAGATGGAGAACCTTCTCACCACCACAGAGGTCAGGATTTTCATATGGCATCCACCACACCAGCTAGCTTTGAGAGGCACTAAGCCTTGCTCCATGAGGTACAAGTCAAGATCTAAAGTTTGTGGCTATTTCATTGTGTTATTCTCTTGTATCTTATTGTTTCATCCATTGTTGTTCCATATCTATCCTCTATATTCTATAAAAACCTTAGAAGCAACTCCAGCACAATTCTGGGGAAACAATTTGCAAAAATATTCAACAAACAACTGACACAAACAAGTATTAAACCCTTAAGTTTTTGGCAACTCTGCTTGGGAACTGTTATCCCCATTTTGTGGGATTATTAAGGAGATTATGTCTCAAGGCCCTCAGGTTGTAGATATGGAGTGCCAAGAGACTACATGACCAATAGTATCCACTTGCACAGATGGAGAACCTTCTCACCACCACGGAGGTCAGGATTTTCATATGGCATCCACCACACCAGCTAGATTCTGAGAGGCACTAAGCCTTGCTCCATGAGGTACAAGTCAAGTATTATGGTGAGTGCCATTTCAATATTTGAAGCATTTGAGTATGTTGTATCTTAGATTCCTTTAGATTTTATGACATATGCTTGGACATTATGCCTTTTGCCCTATTTCACCTTGGTGGTTGACATTGTGCCCTAGTAAGTGGTCTCCCTTGGGAATGGATTTGCTACTAGGAACTCCCTTGAAGAGCGATCGTACCATTCTCAACCATACTTACCACTTTCCATCACTTAAACCCCCCATTTCCTTATCTCTTGGGATTTTAGGGTGTATTGACCCAAGAAAGGGGTTGTCCCTCATTCTATGGGAAGAAAGGGTTGAAGGCCTAAAGGGATTATTGTTGGGTAAAAGATAAAATCCTATATATAAGCCTTCCAGATGCTTCTCCTAGGGATCCCCCAAGAAAGCAATGAAACGCTTATCTGTAAGAAAAGGGGGACCCACAAGAACAAAGACTAAATGCTTAGGCGGTTAGTTGGAAGATAGGAAGTCTCATCACTAGCCAACCTATCATGATCACGGGTATCTAGCAATATGACATTACCATCATCTGGTCACCAAGCCAAGGCAATGGCTCTCAGTTCCATCACTGAGAGAAAGGGGGTCTCATCACGAGCCAATCTTCTCATTTTCGCAAGGTATTTGTGAGTGACATTGTCATTACCTGGACACCACACCGGGGCAGTGGCCTTCAAATCATCATTTAAATCATGAAAGAAACAAAGAATGGAAAGATAATGGGCTTGGAAAAAATACATTGCAAACAAAGGTGCCACACACCATCTACAAAGGCACCCATGAATGAGACACTACAACGCCTTGTATGTCATGAACCCCATGCCCAATGAGACTTGATCCTTGACCACCTAATCCACTTTCATGGCTTAGAGAGGGAGCACTTGGGAAACATGCCTTGACCTAGGAAATATATACCCAATAGGACGCTTTGTCAACCCTCCCATATCCAAGCTTGGAAAATTGCATAATGTCTTTGAGCACTTACTTGTTTAACATGGTAATCTTTGATGCACATGCTTAGGTGGCTCATTTATTGATTTGATTTACTCATCATAATATTTTGACCTGAAATCCTTGGAGGGCGTGTTTATTTTCCTTTGCAGGACCTAGTTGGTGGACAATTTTGGAAGAATAAGCCTAGCTTGGGCTTCCATGGGGCATGAAGCCCACAGGTTGGATGCCATGCGCTCGCATTTTGGATGAGAGAGGCACAGCTTCGAAGGCCTAGAAGACATTGTGGACGACATGACCTAGCCCTCACATGCCAAACTTTTTTTCTAAAAGAGGCAAAACATCAACTTTGGAGGCATGACATCATCTAGGAGGGCTAAGGTTTGGTGGTGAAGTTATTATTCATTGACACAACAATGTTTTGAGGAGAATGATGTTTTGACCATGAAGAAATGACCTAGATGATTGACATGTGCCTTTGGGGAGCCTAACTACACTTCTCCAACACCAACGACTTGCTCCTAGTGTCAAAACGTCCCCTAAAGGGATGACATCACCTTAAGTTAGGGTTTATTTTTGTGTCAAAGCAAATTTTAAGTGAATTGTTTAATATTATTTGTATAAAGGGGTTGTTGACCCATAATCTTGTGGTTTACCCTAAAATTATTTGGACAGACTATGTTAGCGACATTTTGTATAAATATCTTGTGGTTTAACCTAAAATTATGTGGACAGACTATGTTAGTGACATTTTGTATAAATAGAGATCATAAGATCTCACTCATTTTGAATCATATCTCTCCCATTTGGAGAGGCCTTGGACTGAAATTTTCACTATCTTTGGCTATTTCCTCTCTTGTGCTCTTGTGTATGGCTACTTTCTTGGTTATAGGTTGGTGGAAGTGATGCACTAACCTTGGAAGGCACTTCTTTTGCTATTGTGGTGGTTTGTCTTAGAATTTTTCCTTGAATTGGTAAGGCTTTTACTTTGTGCTATCATTTGTTATTCAAGTCAAGGTTATTTTGCTAGAGATAGGTGAGAAGTATAAGGGCATACACCCCCACCTTAGCCTCCATCATTTTATGCTTAAGTATTGTTGATTTAATAAGGGTTTACTAAGAGAAGTATAAGTGCATACACCCTCTTAGTCTAAACCTTAGCTAGATATACTTGCCTTGGGGAGTAAGAGGATTTACACCCTCAAGGAGGTAGTACCTCTAGCTCTTTCTTTTCTTGACTCCATTAACCCAATCATTAAAGGCACTAGTCATCACTTGTTGCATTGGAGATATAAAATTGCTGCTTTGGGAAACGAGAAATTTCGTGATTTTGAAGTTATTCCTAGTGGAATCAAATCTATGCTATAATTGTTCACTTGAGCCACTAGGGTGTTTCATTTCTCCAAGTATTTCTTGTTGTTGTTGCAAATTTAACCTACATCCATTAGGGCTGCAGAAAACCCTAACCAAACTCTTCAATAACTCCTAATTTAAGCGTTGAAAATTGCCTAAATCTTACCACGTAATCTACTAAGTACAACGCATATTTTGACAAGTTTTGAGCAAGTCTTCGTGGTTAAATCTCTTGCTGTAATAACAAGTTTGTTACAGCCACAAGGCTGATAAATATCACTGCAGTTAGTTTTTTATGACAGATAGTCGTTATCCTGTTGGAATTAGCCATAGCCATTGCCATTAAGAGAAGTACTAACGGTAAAATCTTGGAAGAAAGATAAAAATAATTAAAAGTAGAGACTCTTTAAATATAGACTGAGCGGAGTTACCGTTAAATAAATTGATTGGCTTTAAATAAATTAGTAAGGTAATAGGTGGTAGGAAGTAAAGAATAATTAAAAGAACAATAAATATGACAAAATCCAATTTATATAATGATAAATTAATAAATTAAACAGAATTTTCAATAATATTGAAATAATAGGGTAAAAAATTAGGGAAAGGTTGGAAAAGGGTGGGAAAAGTTCGGAAATCCGTAAAAAAAATAATGAGGACGATTAATAAAGTGTTAAAAGAAAGAGATATAGATTAAGGCGAAGTAGAGTTAGGTTAGTGAAAAAGGAGAGGAGGGAAGATAAAGGGAGAGTAATAATGAAGTAATTAAGGAGAGTTAATAATAAAATGGAGGTAAAGATTTGTGGAAAATGGGGGAGGGTTAAATTAAAAATTCATTGAAGAAGATTAATCAAGTAATAATAATTAAGGTGGGGTATTATTAGGATAGAGTAAAGAGAAAAGAGTAAAATTTTTAATCAAGGGAGAGTAATAATTAAGTCATGAAAGATAGAGTAAAGGATTAAAGAGGGTTAATGATAGAAGAAAAGAGTGTAACGAGGAAAGGTAAATTCAAAGGATATAAGGATGTGCGCTTATCTTTCTTCCAAGATTTTACCGTTACTACTTCTCTTAATGCCAACGGCTAATTACAACTAGATAACGACTATCCCCATAATACTATATTTAAATACCTCGGCACTCTTTTACAACTTATCATCTTTTCATGTCCCTGATGATGGGTGGAGTGTCCATTTGAAACGTTGAACGTTTCAAAACTCCACACAGTTTTAATCTAGAAGTTCCTATAGAATTATGACTAACTGTGAAAACCTGCATTCTCAGCATAAGAGACCTTTCATTGTTTGGCACTTTGGGTTGTTGCTAATGATATACTGTGAACGAACGTCATCTGGTATTGTCTTCACTTATTTCAGTGAATCAAACCTTTAGAGAAGTTAAGACCGAGTCAACGTTGGTCCTTGCCTTCACCCTTTCTTAGTCACAACGATAGGACTTAGCGTGACCATATGGGATCTCCTCCTTAGGTTATTGACCCTAGCCTAGAAGTGCAGAGGCAGAGTTGTTGAGGTGACAGTGGGCGGCCTGCTTGTCCTTGTCCTTAGGTTTTCCCCTTGCAGAGGTTGGACTTTTCCTCTAGGGAGAATCCGAGAGATAACATGGATCATGGGTTGAATTGGATAATGAATCATGATGCTTTGAATTTATACATTTTTCATTATCTCACCTTGTTGGTCATCATCATCTTCTAGTCGTGTTGTCACTCTTGGGAAAAGTTGTACTACTGGGGCACCTTCATGGGCATAACATGTCCATATCCCTTACCATGAATAACATATTCCATGCATGACCTATCCATTGTCCTTTTCTTTGGACTCGTTGTTACATGTATCCCAAAAAGGTATGTGCTTCATAATCCCATGAGAAGAAGGGGCCTGAAAGCCCACGGTTGATGCAACTTTATACGTTGGGGCTTTTGTCACATAGCTCCATTCACGAGGCACGCTAGCACAAATGGGGTATGACCTTGATTGCCTTGGTGATGGGATGTTGCATGCATGATGGTGATGATTTTATGGGATGTTCTTCCTTCTCTAGAGGATGTTGGACCTTTTCTTGATGAAGCACCACTTGGAGAGATGATGTGACACCCTTCCATTGATGATGGCACCCTTTTCATGATGGGATGTTTCACTTGGATGGTGGGGCACTTAGATGTGATGTTTTGGGGCCTCTTGATCATGGTATGGCTCCTTTTAATGAGACATCACACCCTTTGGAGGCATGGGGCACCTTGATGTGACATTTTAGGGCTTCTTGATGAGGATATGGCACCTTTTGATGGAGCGTCACACCCTTTCTATGATGAGGCACCTCTTGAGATGAAATGTTGCACCCTTTCATGGAAAATTTTCACTTTTTGTGCTAGATATCTCATATAAATAGAGAATCATTTCTCATTTTGTAAATCATTGCTACTTGTGGAGATTTATCACTACTTCTCTACTTCTACTTGTTCACTCTCATGGAGAATGCTATGGATGGTTATAACTAGGACGACTTTTTGGGAGCTATGCTTCTGGATTTTCTACTACTACTTGGATGACATGGAAATTAGGGTTTTGATAAATGAAAGATGTTTTGAGTAAGTGTTCTCCTTTCATCTTACAGTTATGTTTATGAATGCATTTACAGATTGATGTTGTTTCTCTAGTGTTGGTTCTTCATCATCTTGAATCATTCTTGAACAAGCCCTTCTTGTCAAAATTCCTGGAAGGTATCTAGTGGAGAAACCTTCCCTTGATTCATCCCAAAAAAATTTAGGATTGTCTAGGGTTTGTAGTAGACAACCTCACCCTAAAATAATCCACACTTTCTCCCAAGAATAATCAATATTTGACCCCATATGCCCAAAATAGTAAGCCATAATCTTTTTCTCCAAAAATAGTCAATCATTACTACTGAATTTTACGATTTTAGGGTTAAGTTTAGGGTTTATTTGCTGCAAAATTCCGTTTCCAGCAATAAAAGTCAAGACATCTAGGGTATTTAGGCATACAATTAACCTGAATCAAATTGCTAAAACCCTAATCTAATTTTTTGAAGTGTTATAACAGCCATCTAGGGCAAAACGTAAAGGGTTTTACGGTTGTTTACTATTGTTTAAATTTCTAATTTTGTTGGCAATTAAAACTCTAATCTTACAAAGTGCTTGCCCCTCTTATTTACTGGATCAGTGCATGATCAGAAGGCTATTATTTATAATGTTGAGGGGCTACTAGCCCACTTTTAGGGAGGTCGTTCCCAACACTTGAGATAGGTCGTTTGACACTACTAGGAGGACATTGGGGCTTTTGTCCAATGGCTCCATTCACGAGGCACACTAGCACAAATGGGGTATGACCTTGATCGCCTTGGTGATGGGACATTGCATGCATGATGGTGATGATTTTATGGGACATTCCACCTTCTCTAGAGGATGTTGGACCTTTTCTTGAGGATGTACCACTTGGAGAGATGATGTGACACCCAAGTGTCAGCCAAGCATGTGACTATGTGCAACCATCATCCGAGGAGGGGCTACTACCCCACTTTTATGGAGGTCGTCCCCACCACTTGAGAGAGGTCGTTTGACACTACTAGGTGGACGTTGGGGCTTTTGTCACATGGTTCCATTCACGAGGAACGCTAGCACAAATGGGGTATGACCTTGATCACCTTGGTGATGGGATGTTGCATGCATGATGGTGATGATTTTATGGGACGTTCCACCTTCTCTAGAGGATGTTGGACCTTTTCTTGACGACGCACCACTTGGAGAGATAATGTGCCACCCTTCCATTGATGATGGCACACTTTCATCATGGGGTGTTTCACTTGGATGGTGAGGCATTTAGATGTGATGTTTTGGGGCCTCTTGATCATGGTATGGCTCCTTTTAATCAGACATCACACCCTTTGGAGGCATGGGGCACCTTGATATGACGTTTTAGGGCTTCTTGATGAGGATATAGCACCTTTTGATGAAGCGTCACACCCCTTCGATGATGAGGCACCTCTTGAGATGAAATGTTGCACCCTTTCATGGCAAATTTTCACTTTTTGTGCTAGATATCTTATATAAATAGAGAATCATTTCTCATTTTGTAAATCATTGCTACTTGTGGAGGTTTGTCATTACTTCTCTACTTCTACTTGTTCACTCTCATGAAGAATGCTATGGATGGTTAACTTGGACAAATTTTTGGGAGCTATGCTTGTGGATTTTCTACTACTACTTGGATGACAAGGAAATTAGGGTTTCGATGAATGAAAGATGTTTTGAGTAAGTGTTCTCTTTTCATCTTACAATTATGTTTATGAATGCATTTACAGATTGATGTTGTTTCTCTAGTGTTGGTTCTTCATCCTCTTGAATCATTCTTGAACAAGCCCTTCTTGTCAAAATTCTTGGAAGGTATCCAGTGGAGAAACCTTCCCTTGAGTCATCCCGAAATTTTTTAGGATTGTCTAGGGTTTGTAGTAGACAACCTCACCCTAAAATAATCCACACTTTATCCCAAGAATAATCACTATTTGACCCCATATGCCCAAAATAGTAGGCCGTAATCTATTTCTCCAAAAATAGTCAATCATTACTACTGAATTTTACGATTTTAGGGTTAAGTTTAGGGTTTATTTGCTGCAAAATTTCATTTCCAGCCATAAAAGTCAAGACATCTAGGGTATTTAGGCATACCATTAACCTGAATCAAATTGCTAAAACCATAGTTTAATTTTGGAAAGTGTTATAACAACCATCTAGGGCAAAACGTCAAGGGCTTTAGGGTTGTTTACTATTGTTTAAATTTCTAATTTTGTTGGCAATTAAAACTCTTATTTACTGGATCAGTTCATGATCAGAAGGCTATTATTTCTAATGTTGTAATCATTTTACTGCTGAAAAATCGTCTATCTTACTGCTGTAATAATTTTACTACTACTAAAAATCACTTATTTCATTACTGAGATAATCTCTCTATATCCGAGAATCATTAAATTTGCTGCTACAATAATTTTTTTACTGCTGTAATTATTTACTTTACTTCTGTAACTTCATATATTTCTTGCAAGTTTTACTTCACCCTTAGACCATTTTTTTTTTATTTCTAGTGTTTGGGAACCCTACTAAACCTATGCATGACTTAGAGAGCCTCTCTACTTGGCTTGAATCCTCAACACTTTAAATCGAAAATTGTCTTGTTCCACCACCTCTCTATTACTTTGTCTATCCTTATCTTGGCGGTAGTGTGAGTAGTCACCCCAGGGGGCTTTAGACTTGATTGTCGTTTGCCCAAGGATTCTTGCAGACTACTGGGGAAGCCTCTCTTGTGTTGGATATTGTTCCTTCACTAAAGAGAGGGAACTTCTTGCCTAGGTGATAGTGGTGACATCTTCCATGTCCCACTAGTCTTAGTGCCTTCTGAAAACTTTGCACTTGGTGCAAATTGTGTGGTAACAGGTATGAAAGTAGCACCAACCCATTAGATGACCATCCACCATAGAGAAGTGAATCTCCTCCACCAAAGATCTCCATCAAATAATCCACTATCAAGAAGAGAAGGGGCTCCATAAAGGTGCGTACCTCCAAATCCAACCAAATGCACCATGGGATCCAGCTGTGAACACCATCAAATGTGTTGAAAATCACAGTGTGAAACCTCATACAATATGAGGTGTAACACACCCTATGGAGGCAAGGAAGCTAGGGTTTACCATAGAGAACATTGATTAAGGACAAGGACAGAAAGAGATGTCTTGGACACCTGTGAGAGACAAATGTTGAAACCAAGGAGTGGTATGTCTTGATGTTTTCTTGTTGGAGATCTTTGGTGGTGGCTAAGGTTTTCTTCGTTTTTCCTAGATATGGTTTTGGAGAGTTTGAAGAATTGTACCAACTTGTGATACGCTATAATATGTATATGTTTCTCATTTCTACCATATATATAATATATATATGAAGTTTTCAGCTGTCTAAAATTGTGTAATTGCAGATTTGATTTTTAGCTTGCATTGTCTTATTGATTGAGTAATTTCCATGACTTGTTAATGCCGCTATGACATATCATAGCTCTGAAAATTTTAGGTGATTTAACATATACCTTGAAGATAATAGAGCATATTTACTGGTATAAATCTGTTGTTATTAAGGTGATATCAGATCTGGTCTGTGGTTGGAAAAGTGTGCCTTAAGGGGCTAGAACTTGTTGGTATTTATTTGGAATCTTTTCTCTTGGTGTGCCTAGTGTGTTGCATTGATGTGAGATGAAATATTGTCTGTTGTTTGCTGCTTTAAATTAATATTTCGGATCATCCCTAATGCTACTGAAGTTCTTCGGGACAGGATACGGAAAACTCCTTAAGAGGTGAAATTTCTAAATTTGCAATAAAAAGTCATAAAAGAAGAACTTTCTACATAGTACCAGAGCTATCCTGCTAAAATCAATCTTACTATTAGAAGGGAATTGGTATTTCAATTATATTGTATCTAAGACGGGTGCATGACCTTGTTTAGTTAGTTGGGTGTGAAACCCTAAGTTGCTTGAGAGAAGTGCTTGAACCCTAGAAGCGTTACTCTACTCATTTGTTGCTGATCTTTTGCCTTGAGGCGTGCTTTAGATTTACAGGATGATGGCGCTCGATCTTAAAGAGTGTGACAGGTTGGACAGTGCTTCCAATTTCATACCTTGCAACCACAAGCTATAGATGCTCATGGAGAAAGCTAAGAATTGGGAGCATGTCGAGAAAGTGATTGTTTCCCCTAATGATTTGATGAACTTGGCCACCCTTAACAAGGAGGCCAAGGCAAAGTGAGTCATTCTCAATTCGATGAAATATCACTTCAACCATCACATTCCAAAGAAGAAATCCAGAAAGGAGATATTTGATACTTTGGTTGGCTTATTTCAAAGTAGTGGTGTTTCTTAACAAATGCTCTTAAGCAACAAACTTTTTGCAATCCACATGAGTAAGACAAACATGATGGTGAGATACCTTACAAAGGTCACAAAATTGAAGGATCAATTGGCTGCCATAGGGTTCTGTTAGATAAGAAGTTGGTGTCCATTGCCTTGAATGGACTTGCTCCATCTTGGATGTCTTTTTTCCAAGGTATTTATGCTCGTGAGAACTTGTCAAAATTTTATGAAGCTTTAGGATAACCCAAAGCAAGAAGAGATCGGGTTGAAGACCTATTCAGTGTAGCAAAAGGGAGTAAAACAAGCAGTTGTTGCTGGGAAGATGAAGAAAGTAAGCAAGAAACATAAAAAGGAAGATTCAAGTACAAGAGAGAAAGACTTATGTAAGGTGAAATATTTTAGGTGTCACCAGATGGGACATTATGTCGACCAGTGTTCCAAGAAGAAGGGGAAGGCCAAATAGGTTGCGCAGGTATTGTAGTAGGAATGGATGGGGAATCATCCCATCTTTAGACTACCCTCTCCAAGGTCTCTTGTTAATCTTCTAACATTATGTCAAGTGTTGGATGGTATGTGAACAATGGGGCTTCTCGAGACATATGACTTATGACACGACACTCTTCAGCAGGCTTCAGAAGCAAGAGGAAAGCTTGAGTGTGGAGTTGGCTAATGATGCTACTATTCCTTATTGATGTTTTGTAGCTTCGGGAGGTATTCCCACAAGAGGCCTTGGTGTCGCGCCCGTGGGAATCGTCGTTGGCACCACATTACACTTTTCGTTTGGTGAATACCCCATTGTATAATAAGTTGGGGCCTTGTGGGCTTGTGTGGGGCTTCATGGGCTTGTGTTGGGGTCTCACACCCACGAGCAATTAAATTATTCTAATTTAATGTTGACATAAGTTAAGGGCTTTCACTCACCCTTAACAGTCGTATAAAAGGACATTAGGTGTGAGATAGATTATCATTATCACCCTTGGGGCCGAGTAGGGCAACAGGTGAGAGGCAGTGACTATCCTGGAGGACTCGGGCAGCATGAGAGAAGGTTGCAACAGGTCCTAGGGTGGCTCGGCCTAGTGACATAAGGCACCCGCAGGCCCTAGATAGGCTACCAGAGGGTTCGGCCAAGTGTAGGAGGATGGATAGGGTCAATGACAGCAGGATTAAGGGCTCGACCTATTGAGAGAGAATGCCACAAGCCGGTAGGAGGCTTCATCCCTGCTAGGAGAGGCTTCCACGGGTGCCTACGAGGCTAGTACAACAGGTACAAGTGGTTGACAGCAGGTACAACAGTGAGCAACAATCTCTTGGTAGTTTGGTGGTCCAAGACACCAGACTAGGAGAAGTTTTGAGAGTTGATTGAAGGTTGTAACAACTATGTTACAACAGTCTTTTGAAGGGTCTTTTTGGACAGCTGTTGAGAGCTTACTACAATCAGTTGAGTTGACCTGGTTTGGGCACATAAACCAAGGAGGGTTTCTATGGTGAATTTGTAAGCATTTGGCATTTTATATTGTAAGAGAAAAGGGTCATTTTCCCTGGTATGGCATTAAATTCCAAAGTACTTGTGTATGATTGAATTGTTGGTTTATGTTCCTTGGTGCTAAGTTGTTAGCCATCTTAGTGTGTTTATGTTTGTTATCCCCGATTTCTAGGGATAACTAGGAGATCATGTCTCGAGGCCCACAGGTCCTAGACATGGAGTATCGAGAGAAGGATTGACTTGAGCATAGCCCTGGAGGGCCCATCCTTCTCTTCTTTCACTAGACTTGTCATGTCAGTAGCAGAAGCATCCATCACCATCGGCGTGTTCTTGTATCAGAGAAGACTCTTACTCCATGAGGTAATTGGTCCAGGTATCATGGTATGTGTCATTTTTTATCATTATAACTTTTAGATATATGCATCTCACTCTTTTATTTCCGACAATTGCTTGGATCTTACATTAACCCACTTGACCATGGTTGGGGGGATT
>JASDQU010192115.1:3101-20013 GCA_032191745.1 Picea mariana | reverse complement strand
ATAAATATATATTCTTTTTTGGCAGCACAATGAGTCGCCCTTGGACAAAGTACATCATTTTGTTTGTTTGTCAAGCTTTGGGATCTAATATGACCTTAGGAAAGTCGTTCTCGCTACATAGAGTTGTGTCCTCCTCCGTTTGGTTATTCTTCCAAACACATGGAGAGTTTGCATTGCCTCCTGCATCGTGAACTTATGTCAATGTCATGCTGCCTGAGTCTGATCATCTTTCGTGCTCTTGTCCTAGGGAAGTTTCACCTAGCATGAGTCGACCTTTTTGCAGTTTGTCTCTTGACCTCATGTCTGGCTATCCCAAAATCCCAATCAATTCCTTGTTCGAAAACAATAAAGTTCTTTGCCTCATCATCGAGATCCTCTTGTCTGTTCCCGATTAGCCGTCGAAGACCTCTGAGTAGTGAAGTCGTACACTCACATTACACTCCTACCCGAGTTTTGAAGATATTGAAGTTGTTGCTCGAGCTCTGAAGGCCTCATCTCCAACCATTAGGCATTATTGGCTTCTTGAAGATGGATACTATATATGTATATATTTGATTTTGAGATGTAGATCCATTGTGTATTGCTCGCGACTACACTTTATATAATTATATGACATGGATTTGCAGCGTATTTGATTGGCATCCACGATTTATTTTATCCCGAGCATGGGTATGTCCGCCTCGGAGAGACAATTGTTATTTTTGCAGATGGCACCTCCCGAACTCTAGTCTCGGGCTCACTCGCTTCGTACATTGGTGAAGATTTTGTAATGTATTTCGGCCATCAGATGCTCTTCTGACCTCACACATTAGGGGCCATCTGTTATAACCCTAAATTGCTCCAGACATGCATACCTGGCACTTGGCCCTCTTACTTGCTATTTTTCCAAGCTATCACTGAGTTGCTCTTCTTAAAAATTCAATTTTTGAAGATGTACATGCCCTGCACCATTACTTCCTGCGTACATACAGTTGTTGCACCATTATAGCCCGCGTACGTAAGCTAGCTGCACCATTACAGCCCGCGTATACTTGCAAAAGTTGCAAGGAATTCGTTGAGATTACGGGCTATTGGGTAGTTTCTCAACTAATCCACCGCCTATAGCCCGTCACCCAACCGAATAACCATCCTTTTGTCATATAAAAGGAGGTGTTGGGGTCTCATTCCTAAGCTAAGCATAAGAACAGTGAAACTCTGCCTGTTTCACATCCCCTCCTTGCCCTAAGCATTTGTAGCCTTGTTGTGCGAATTGCCTCAGAATTCCCCATTTTTCCCTTTTTCCTCCATCATAAGCCCATTCCATTTCCCAAGAAGAAGGTTGAGAGGAGAAAGATACACGAAGGTGCACTTGGAGCTTGGTGAAGAGAAGCTCAGACCAGGTTCGTGGAGCAGTAGCTGGCACTGGTTGTAAGTAATCATTGTATTATCAATAAAAGAAGTACTTTTCTTGTCCCAGAAGATGATGTGTCGAATGGTTGCATTTGATTTATGTTTTTATTCTAACATCTAACCCTTATTTATGTATGAAATGTATGCTTGTAGTTTTTTGTTTATCTGTCTTTGAATGCAGGCCAGCCTTTGGGAGGAGGTTTGCAGTCAGTGAAGCTATCAAGCGCGAGAGGATCTACACCGAACGTGGAGTAAAGGTACAGTTATCGAATCCTTCTCATTTTACTTTTCTTGCATAAGTCTGGGATATGTTTGGGTTAGTTAGAAAAGTAGGAGACTTTTAAACGGTTATTGATCTACCTACATTGTAAACATTGGTGTAGCCATAGGGGGGGGTTTCCCGCTAGCAACTATCAGAGAGGGTATGGAGTTCGATTGGTGGGCTATACAGATTCGGATTCGGCAGGATGTGTCAGTGACCGGAAGAGTACTTATGGGTGTTGTTTCGGATTAGGCTCAGCAGTGGTGTCTTGGTTCAATTGGAAGCAAAAGTCAGTGGCTTTGAGTTATGCAGAGGCTGAGTATATGGCTGCCAGTCAGGGTAGTTGTGAGGCTCTTTGGTTTCGCAAGTTGTTGGTGGGATTGTTTGGTGTGCAGTTGAGGCCTACTTTGATTTGCTATGACAATCAGAGTTGCATTAAACTCTCTTAGAATCCAGTATTTCAGGACAGGTCTAAGCACATTGAGATTTGTTATCACTTCATCCAGGATTATGTTCAAAGAGGAGCAGTTGAGCTACAGTGCATATCTACAGATGAGCAGGTTGCAGACATACTCACCAAAGCCTTGGGCAAAGGCAAGTTTGTATTTTTTAGGGACAAGCATGGAGTGGTGAGTAACACTTTCCTCGGTAAGAGGGAGTGTTAAAATAATTAAAAAGTGCCTAAGCAAGTGTTTCTCATCACTTAGGCACCTAAGGGGTGAGAAAGTGCCTAATGTGAACCCTAGTCATTTAATTTGTGAGAGACACATTAAAAGGTGACTTTTTGAGACTTAGGGAAAGTGGGTGACTTAAGTGAATTTATTTCCACCGTTGATCTCATCTAATCTCAACCGTTGGATGAGATGACTCTTCACCTTTCCTCATGAGGTCGACTAGGGTAGGAGGGCGCACCCATTCTTGGGTAGATGAGACATTTTTGAGAGAGCAAGAGAGTAGAAATTCGAGTTTGAGAAAGGAGGCCATTTTTGCAGAGCTAGGGCATGCATTTCGAGGCAACAAACTCGTACACACTTCAAGGCAAAGGTACAATATTTATTGCAAGCTGCACTGTACGGATTGAGTAGGGCGTACAGCATTAAAGAAGGCACAGAAATCGAGGAGAAGTACAGCTCTTAAAGGAGGTCGTATTGTACAGATTTTCGAGTGACTGTACAGTAGAAAAGTGGCACAGAAATCGAGGGAAAGTACAGTCAGTTTTAACATGTCATACTGTACGTATTTCGTACAGTCCGTACTACTATTTTACTTGCACATAATTCGAGAAAAGTTTTGTTGGTATTTTTTGAGTGTTTTTGGCACATTTCCCAAGGCAGTTGTACAACATTTAATGCCCAGAATTGAGTTGTAACAGTTGACACAGATTTCAAGGCAATCATACAACAAGGAAGAGGCATAGAAATTGAGGAGCAGACCTGTACATGTGTGCAGGAAATTTTGGCATGAATTTCGAGGAGTTTTGCTCAGTTTTTGTGTGAAGACTTGACACGGTTTTCGAGATAAGTTTGTCAAAAAAATTCTGAAGATGAATATGATGTAAAAGATTTTCTTTGAAGCTCTGAAATAATAAAAACTCCCTCTCTCACTGGTTTTCCCCTTTTGGGTTTTTCCAGGGTCGTTGTTAGACCAAAAATCACTGTGTTAAATTTTATGAGTAATGTGTTGTTGATATGGTTTTATTTCTGCATTAAATATTGTTCAGAATCTTCATGTTTCAGTTCTGAAAAAGTTGTTTATATGCTGAATTTATCTGGCTGTCATAAAACTAGGTTTGGGCATTAAACATTGGCTGACCAGACTTGAAATTGGGTTGAGTCTAAAATTTTACAAAAAGTTGTTTCCTAAGTCATTTCTATGTAATAAGGGGTCAAATAAATCAAATTACCCCTTTCCCACCCCTCATACAACTTAACTTTAGAGAGGGGGGCGAATTTATCTCTTGTGGGACTCACCATCTCCATTGGATTGGCCATTTGGTGTTGGGAACCACATGGGGGGCCCATTCCACACCTTGGGTGACCCCTTGGGGCATTAGAGAAAGGTTTAAACTTAGGAGAGGGGGTTTCTTCCCCCATTTTTTGAGTTTCCTCTCCTAGTGGGAGTTCCCCCTCTCTCATGGTGTGCCCCTTCCCCTTGAGTGAACTTCCCTCTTTTGCAGTGACACTTGTAATGCATGCAAGGGGGGTCTCTCTTCCTCCCCTCCCTTAAAAGAAAGGTTCCTCTACTTATTTTGACATGAAGTTTGATAGCAACTCCATGCTGCCTAAATTTCTCCTCACTCCCTCTTTCTCTCTCCCATTTCTCTCATGTAATCTTGCTGCCATATTGTAGCCATTCTTTTCAATAATAGAAGTGACGCTTTGGAGGAACTCTTGGTGTTCTTGTGGTGATTTATTGGTGTTCTATTGGAGTACCCTTGGTGTTCTTGTTTGGTGTTCTTGTGATGTAATATTTCTGCAATTTATGTTCATCTTGCTCACATTGTTTTACTTGAAAAACCCCAAGCAAAGTATTTTGCTGGAGATAAATCTATAGTAGTATTGTTGTAGGCTTATGTGAGTTGTTTTTCTTTGAGTTTGCAAAGTACTTTGTGAACCATTTTGAAGAACTCACTTTATTGCCTCATTGTGTAGCAAAGATTTACTAGTTGCATGTTACCAAGGCTTGGAAGAGAGGACTCCAAAAGCTTAAATTCTCTTCACTAAAATTTCTGATATCATTTCAGCACTCTTTTATACATTTTTTGCACTTATTTCTCTTCTAAATCTTGCTTTCCAATCAATCTTTAAGTTCATATTTTGTATATTAAAATTTATGTTTTATATACTAACCAAAACTAACTCATTTTAAGTGGTTTTTTAGCAATTTACAGTCCTCCATCCCAAATATTTTGAAAATCTCAACTATATACTTTCTTTGACCAAGGAAAGTTTCACCCTTTTGTTGCGAGATTTCTAGCCCAAGAAAATAATGCATTAGGCCTGGATCTTTCATCTCAAATTCTTCAGCCAGATCTTTGCTTGCAAGCTATGATTAAAGTTTTTGCTCCTGTTAGAAACAGATCGTCTACGTAAAGTACAAGAATGAGAATGTCCCCTTTTCTTATCAGAAGGTATGTATTTGAGTCGACGTCACTCTTGACAAATCCAATACTTTGCAAATAGCTGTCTATTATGGAGTACCAAGCCTGGGGTGCTTGTTTGAGGCGATACAGGCCTTCTTTAGTCGACAGTCATAACTTGCTTTGTCGTGGACTTCAAACCCCTGTGGTTGTTCCAAATAGACCTCCTCTTCAATCTTCCCATTGAGAAATGCAGTTTTAATGTCCATTTGATGTATTTTCCACCCCATCTGAGTGGCAATAGAAATAATTGCACGAATGGAGGTGTAACGAGCTACTAGTGCAAAGGTCTCTTCATAATCCACTCCTCATTTCTGAGAGAAACCCCGAGCAACAAATCTGGCCTTATATTTGTCAATGCTTCCATCTGTTGCATGCTTTATCTTATATATCCATTTGGAGCTGACTACTAATTTGTCCTCTGGTATGGGTACTATTTCCCACACATCATTCTTTATTATGGAGCTATTTTCTCGGAAGATGACATCGGAGGAGTTTTCAACTTTGAATATTTTTCCTAGAGACTCCATTGGAAGAACGAAGACCTTGTTCTTTGCAGGTTTTGAAGACTTGATGCTTGTAAAGTGGGACAAGCATCATTGTAAAGGCATTTTACAGCTCACCTTGGCGACTCCATTGGATAAAGGTACAAAGATTTCACCCGTGATTAAGTTTTCTATTACACATAATGAGAGATGGTTTTTTGGGTGTGGCGTGGAATGTATCCTGCCCTCAATGTCGAGGATGTTCCAGGGTTCCCAAACAAGTTCCCCCTGGAGTATCTCAAGAATCTCTCGAAGTACAATGATGATCCTTCTTGTGTTGTCTCACATGTCTTGTCACTTGTGAGATATGCATCCATGCTCAAAAGAAGACATGAAGACCTTTTGGTGGTATCATTTTTATGCTCACTTGAAATAAAGCAACGGGAATGGATAAGAAACTCTTGCAGCCCAAAGAGTATCACTTCCCTTGGAGTTTTTGTTGAAGAATTTCTCAAGCATTGGGGACCAAAATTTCAGAGTTTTGAAGACACCTATCATGAGCTTTTGACAGTCCTTGACGAGGAAAGTTTACATGGTTTTTTTGAAGGTAGTAAGGGGATCAATGAAAATGATGGTGAAAATATCCTAGAAGAAGAAAACAGTCATGAAGGTGTTAGTGCTGATGTCATTGAAAGCTCCAAGGATTTGCATGCCACTGTTATGGGAGAAGTCTTAGCCCAGCTGACAGCAAAGGTGATGACACCATTCAGGGTTCTGAGGACATTCATACCGAAACTTCAGATTGTTGTGATGCTACTGCTGTTGCAGAAGCAAACTTGAAGCCAGAACTTGATGACGTTAGCATTGTTGGCCATGCAAATGAACGAGACAGTATTACAGATCTTGAGGAAGGTAGCAGTGCTGCCACCATTGAAGACGGGAATACGGTCCTAGAAGAACAATGCAGCAGCAACCTTCAGGAATGTCTGACACACAATGTTGTTATTGAGGAGCAAGCTCATGAAGAAGATATGTCAAGTATAAGGGAAAATCACCTCAACCTTCCAACTGATTTTCTGAAATCATGGCAATGGGTTTGTTGTCCAGAAAGAAGGAGATGCTACAGATTTGGAGTTTTGTAAAGAACCTAATGAAGCAAAACCTGTTGAAAATACTGTAGACATGCAGCAAGAACAGCCCCATGATCTTTCTCAAGGGTCTGGTTATGAGAAGGATGTCCCTGGCAGTTTTCAGGCCACTCCTATGAACATTGAAGATGTAAGTATCAGCTCAGATTTGTGCCCAGAATTTGAGGAAGGTAGCATCAAGGATATCATTGTTTTCAGGAAAAATGGACATCACTATAGTGGCATTTATATTGGCTTCCCCATTGGAGAATGTACTGCAGAACAAAAGGAAGGCATTTTTGACCAAGGAAATTTGTGTGTTTCCCAAAGGGAGCAGTTTGCTGTCCCTAGTTCCAGTGTCTATATAAAAGGTTCCACTGAAAATACTCAGCATAGTGAAAGTGTATTACTCCAGACATGTCTTGGTCACTTTCTTCTAGCAGAAAAACAGTTTGATAGACTTGCTCCAAAATTCAACATGAGTCAGCATTGGGCACCCTCTTGGTTTATAAAACTAAATGATGTGGCTTGCATGAAATGGCTGGTTTCATTTGGAGGAATCTACAAGTGTCTGGTGAGCATTTGTGCTACATCAAGGTATGTTGGCCTTTCTGAGTCCTGTAAGAAAGGTGGTAATGGGTATAGGAAGAATGCAGATCTTGGACGAAGAATAGTTCATGAACATGTAGTAATGACAAAAGATGATGTCCTTGATGGTACCAAAGAAAAGGTACCATGGTTGATCACATGGACAGTAAATATTTCAGAAGCTAATAAGAGCCCTCTTCAAGAATACACAATGATGGAACAAACCCAGCATATACCTGACAGAGTAAATTTTAAAGTTTCCCTTGTATATAATTATGACAGAAAAGGCAGAAATGAACAAGCAGACTATGACCTTGCCGTTGGATGCATGAAGGAGATAAGTTTTCAGCAGTCTCTTAGTGATGAATGGGCAAATTTTGAAGCACAAGATAAAGGCTTTGAAGACAAAATTTTGTTGACAAATTTTCATACGGATGCTGACTACATATGGACTTCCATAGTTTTAATAAAGTTTCTGGCTTCCCATCACTTTGAGTTTGATGTGTCTTTATTTACAGTCATGATTAAGCACAAGAGAAGAAGATTCTGGTAATGTGACCAGAGAATTCTGCGGTTCTCAAGTGCTCCGGAAAAGGATCACTTGTCCCCAAGTAGGAGCCAGATGTTACCACCAACTTTGCCTCAGACAAAGTTGAGCGCTACTGTTGCAAGGGACAGTCAAAGTGGACTGAGTCTGTGGGAGATGCACAGTACAAATTCAAGTTGTAAAATTACCATCTGCATTATCTAGGCTTCTTGACAAGATAGTAGAACTATATGAAAGGTGCCTTATTTGTATGTTCAGCTGTAAAGGGAAAGTGCCACCAATGCTACCAGTTCTACTATGTAACAAGCGATCCCTTTTGGATAACAGACGTGTCTTTGGAAATGCACGCAGGGAGGGTCTCACAAGCATTAGGTGAATTCCCATGATGTTAATGATGGCATTGTTCGAATCTTATACACCAAAGGAGCAAACAAACAAAGAATGTGGATGATTAAATCAGCTCCCAACTCGTCATATTTCCGACAGCAGTATTACAGATACATTACCATACAAAGGACAACAGTCCTAGGCGTATGTTTCAGGCTACTTTGCACCAATTTTGACATGTTTCAATCCCTGAACAGCCACCAGATTTGAGGAAATGGTTAGAAGGATTACACCAGCAATATGGAACGCCTCCACAAGCACTTTCACTGCAGATTTGAATGAATAAAGCCAGCAATCAAGAGGCCTGTAGCAACAGCAGCAGTTACACAGGTTTGCAGGTCTGATTTCTGTGTTGGATAAAGGCACAGAAGAACACAAAGATATCAGAGATTTGCCTCACCTTCTGAGGCAGATTGTAGAAAGGGGGCGAAATTAGTAATTACAGAGGAGGGGGGCGAATTACAGAGCATGATGCGCAAACTCCAGTCTCATCATTTCAAACTCCTACATAGCTCCCTTTTTCCAAGTATTGCCTTGACTAGGATTTTGTTCCAGGAAGTAAAAGGGCTTACACCCCTGGAAAGTTTAAACCATAGTCTCGTCAGTCTCAACTCCTTTTATGACTCCATTTCCCAATGAAAAGACGCTGGTCCCGGATCTCCTATATTGTTGTAGAAACTTTCTTTTCCTCTTACTCTCAACTCACAACAATTGTGACCTACAGCTAGCTGGCTTGAAGCGAAAGAGAGATCGGTGAGGTGACAGTGGCCGTTCTCTCTCGGTTTCACAAGATTTGCACTTGAGCATTGGGACTTTGCCTCTACAAGTGCAAGTTTGTGCGATAACAATATCGATGTCCACAAATGACCAAGTGATAAGTCAATGAGACTAGAGATTACAATTAGTGGCCACTAAATAGTGAATGTCTAAAACACTCCTAGAACCAAAATATTATCAAAATACAAAATATATAAATGATAATAAAAAAAAATGAGAAGCAGAAAAGCTAGGAAAGCCCATGAGGCACAGGGCTCTAGCTCCACATTAGCATCATAAGTGGATGTGACCACTTATGAAAACACGTGAATCTCTCAGGCACAGGAAAAAATCTCTGAGCTGCAGAACCTCTAGGGAACTTGCAAAACAAGGGCAAGCAGGTCTCCAAGGTCTGTTAAGGAAACCCAAGAGAGTAGGAGAGAAAGTGATCCAAAGGAAAAGTAGAACATCGCTATAGTAGGGATCAAAAGCTCTAAGAGAGTGCAAAAAATCAATTAGTCCTTAGGAGTCAGAAATGAGCTGAGGATGAATGCCTATTGATAGAAAACAGGTGAGAAAAGTAGAGATAAGGATCCTCTTCAAGAATCTAATCCTAACATCTCGGATACTTTTCAGATATCAAAGATGAGCATAACAACAGGTTACCACTTTAATCCTTAAAAGAGTGATTTGGTCAAGATGCAAACAAGCATTATGACAGAGCAAGCATCAATGATGTGAAAGGATACATATTAAGTTATTAACCTCAACGGCCAGCTGGAGATCTCGAAAAAATTAGGCAAAGCAAGTATGGCAAGTCACATTGTGAAGAGTCATTGTTGACAGTAAAGTGACGTTTCTCTGCATTCTAAACAACTCATGTCTGCAATATCAAAAATCAAACTTGATCCCTTTCGCGATTCTAAGGTTTTTTACCGTTTTTTAACAAAAGGCTGGCAATTAAAGATAGAATTATATTTCAAAAACATTTTTGAAGGCAGAAATTTGTTGTGAACCTTGGAAGAAAGGGTGAAACCTTGAATGAACTATGAAAAACAGGTAAAGACTGAGGAGTTACTTTCCTCAAACCTCACCTAACCAAATAGGTATTACAACGCTAAATTACAAGTACACAAGCAACAAGGTAACTTTGATACATAAACCCATTAAAGATATTTCTCTAGTTGATAACAGATTCTAGAATCCTCCCACTTATTACAAAAGGGTTGGGAAAATTATAACGAGATCATCTCAAATATTAAACTTATAATAGCCATTAATGCAAGCTACAATCGTCATGACAGTCATGGTCTATGATACAAAGAGTTCGAACATCTCCTTGAACATTCTTAATGTCCATGTGCAAGACCTGCGTTCCACTTCAAAGTGTGATATTTAATATTTATGTATTAGAATCATCTTAAGTTTATTACTTCTCCCTACCCCTAAACAACCATAACAGCCGATAAGGATGGAAAGTGGCCGCTAATCGTCATCATACTCATATCCATTAACCTCAAATCAAAGTCTTGAAAATATACAGAAGAATAAATCCACTTTGTTTGTCCTGAAAGAAAATAAATGAGTTGAGGCCTTTCAAGAATGTTCTCACTATATAATACAGTTCAGAACTCCTTTAAAAATAAAGTTGAATGAAATCCCAGCTGTTGTTAAAAAGACCTACATTGTGCTCCGTCCCAATTCTCAAAAGGTTACCACACTGATGAAATAAAACAACCCATCTAAAATGCAGCTTCTATTCTAAATACAAATTAACACCGATGTACTATTGCTTAATGGCAGGCCAAAGGAACAAGTCCAACGAAAGGCATGAATGTCAGAAGCTAGCCAGTAAAATCCGCCCCACAAGTGGTAGACAACATCCCAATAGGACAATGAAGTCTTCAATAAGATCAGGCATTAAGATAAAACTATCTAGTTTAATACAAAACTTGGAGGACTGCAAATCACTACAATTTTTTAATTTGGTACTCTTGACTTTATTTCAAAACTGCTGTGTAGAAAATTCTATGGTACTTATTTACAAGATAAAATCATAAATGAAATGGGTGAAGGTCGAGTGATCATCGATAGGTTCTGATGGGTCTTTCATTAGAATTCTCAGTTATATTCTGAAAGCTTTCAAATTGCAACATGCTGAACAGATGTATATGTGTGCGGTTATGGCGTATGGCAAAGTAAAACAAGAAGGAAAAAACCCATGAGTACCTGTGATAATTATTTGTTAACCAGGAATCCTATCCAGCATGGGTTTCTCATAGATTTCAAACTTTACAACTCAAGCATGAATTTGATTCCTTCATAAATCACAGTTAATGAGTAGCGATGAAGTTGGAAAGACAACAAGGAGAAGCATTAAGTTGGCATATAACAAAGTACATGAGCAACACATAAATATGCCAAATGCCTCCTTAAAATATATTTTTAGAAGCATACCTATATCAGACCATGTGCAGATGCAGGTGTGCTAGTACAGGCATGCAGATATCCAAATTCTGAGTGTGTGACTTGACCTTCAAACAGGACAGATAAGAATATATCCGGATCTGCTACGACCAAACAGACCATACAATTGAGAGTTCAAGCTATGTTACCAAAAATTGGAAACAGAAAACAACGAAACAGGAAATGGAATGAGACACGGTGCTCAACTGTTTTGGGGATAAGAAGGAAGTACTAATGTGGAACCAAATGCGATTGAAGTAATAGCTTTAAATTAACCACATAACATAGATAGCAAACCACAAGCCAGAAAGAGCCCAGAAGGCATGGCACCCTTTGCCAAGCATATTATAAATAATGCATATAAAATTGATTAGCAATATATTAATGCACCCTGAGCTGTGGTGCAGTTGTAAGTCAGTGGGAGTTTACCTGGGATTCCCAGCAGATATCTGCTGCTTATGGCATCTACCTGGGAATCCTTAGAGTGATATGTACATTGGGTCAGATGAGAAATATACCCCGACTTCAGACAAAAACAAAGGGGAGTAACTAGATAAATATGCATTAATGCACCTTGTAATGTCCATTGAGCTGTGGTATAGGGAGGTTCGATTCTCCTTGCATTCTGTCTCCAGGCTCTACCAGAGAATCCCCGAAGCGACATGTCCCAGTGGAAATAGACCCCTCTCTGGCCCCCCAAAAAAAGGGTAGATTGAGTATTAAAAAATGCATCAATGCAACCTATGATGGTTCTACCTGAGTGCCAGAAGAGATAGCATCCCAGGAGTTTCAATCCTGCTGCGGCCAAAAATGTATCAATGCACTCTCAAGACGGGGATCGGGATGGGGAAGAGAACGGCACTGGGAACGAAACCAAAAACAGGTTCCTGATAACATAGGGTTCAAGAGTGTGGATTTACCCTGAAATACTCTGAACCCTTTCAACCATCCAAAAAATTATATACCAAAGATTCATTCTCTAAACAATGCAACAATACCCAAATGGGGGCTTCAGCTGAATCTCCAAATACAATATATATATATGTGTATAATACACAAAATTTGCCATAAAATTGGTCATATACATAAATACGTGTATTCTATTTTACCTCTCCAAGTTAATAATGGTCACTGTACAGTGTAGATTAAAATCTTAAAGCTGTGTCAATCCTGCTCTTCTTCGTAAAAAAGTCCATCAACTAACTGATCGATGACGGTGTCAACAAATTCGTTATAACGCTCAGAAAAGACGTCGCCGACTCGTGTTTTAGCACAAGATGCCCATGCGAATCCAGCAGCACCTACAATAGAAGCCATGCAGACTCCCCCAAACTCGCAGATCTTTTGCACGTCCATTTTGTGAAACAGAGAGTTTCCCGTCAACAGCTCCACGTTGATGGCTGCCGCAAAAACAATCTGCAAACCCATAAGAAATTCACAGCATGAGGGCAAGCAGTCATACGAATGCTAATAGTTTTGACAGAAAATTCGAATGAGAGTAGCAGGAGGATTTTCTCACCATTGCCAGACGACCCGACAGAATTTCCCAGTCTTTGAATTTGGCTGCATGGTCGATACTGGCGGCGAGGGAATTGAAGAAACTTGGCATTCTGTCGGCCTCGGGTTCGGGTTTCATAACACTATCTCCACTATCAGCGAAAGCCCTCAGAGTACACAGCCGAGGTGGAAGCACAACCTTGGAATCCTTATTGTCCTCTACTAATGCACGCATCCTCATCCTCCTCCTCCTGAGAATTGTGGTCGAAGTTTTGGGCAGTGAATTAATACTGAATTCCAGATTCCCTTTTGGAAGAAGAAGCTGAGACTCTGTAATATTCCCCGCCATTCCTATTGTTATTCCCATTGCCATTATCATTGCTCTGCTCTGAATATTCTGAATCAAAGGCCAAGGCAAGAATATTCTTGATCAAGGCCAAGGCAAGGATTATGCTTACATGTAACCGCCCAAATTACCCTCGCCCTCGCGTCTTTTATTTATTTGTATTGGAGATTACATGGTCACTCACTCTGCCACGTCTATGATAAACGATGGAAAGCCAAGGGCTAGCAGCCCTCCATGCTTCACAACCATAACGCTACACTTTCTCCAATTTTGTAAATGTGATGTTTGTTTTCCATGTTTCACAATCACAACACCACACTTTTTCCAATTTTGTAAATGTGATGATTTTTTTTTAATGAATAAGAACCATATGACCAAAATTTCAAGCGATAGAGAATCAGGTCTCTCATAGATAAAAGAGGATTTATATATAGCAAATATACGAGATATTTGAGTGGACCTAATGGTTAAGAACATATGTTTCCTCCTAGGAGATTACAAGTTTAAATCCGAGGGAGGGTGTGTATAGACTTTGGCACAAGGGGTCTCATACACCAACACCTGGAAAAATTGTTGTCTAATGATTGTATGTTTTTGTATTGTTTAATTACTGTACTCGTGTTTATTGAATTTTTGCACATTCTTCTCTCATTGATTAGTGTAGAAAGCATATTCCACACCTTTGCTTCCTTTCATTTGGTATCAGAGTCTTATCACCTCAGATCCAAGGTGTTAGGGACAATTTTTTTTTTTTTATCTAATCTTGGTTTGAGTGGGAGCTTGTGCATAAGGAGATCTTGTTGCAAGGAAATGGCAAGTACGTCTAGATTAGAAATTGAGAAACTTAATTGCACTAACTTTGAGTTATGGAAGTTCAAGATAGAAGATCTTCCCATAGATTGAGATCTATGAGTTGCAGTATCTAGAACTAAACCCACTAGTATGAAATATGAAGAGTGGGTGGTGTTGGAGAGAAAGGTAAGAAGCCTTATCATATTATACTTGGTTGATTAGTTATTATTGAACGTTTCTAAAGAAAAAATTGCAACAACTCTCTGGAAGAAGTTAGGGGATTTGTATCATGCTAAATCCTTGGTTAATAAACTTTTTTCTATGAAAAATAATTGTTTGTCTTGAGAATGGGTGATGGTGATTCTATAGTCGAACACATGAATGCATTTAATACTATTGTGACCCAGTTGATCTCAATTGGAGTGAATATGGATCAGGAATCGTTATATGACCTTCTTGTGTTCTTTGCCAAATTCATGGAACAACCTGGTAATGGCCATTGGAAGCATTGTAAAGACATTGGTGCTTGATGTAGTTATGGTTGGTTTACTGTCAGAGGAGGTGAGGTGGAAACTTTCTGAATCTACCAATGAAGCATTGTTTGGTCGTGGAAGATGGGAGGAGAAAGGCAAGAAGAGAAAAAATGGTAGATCCAAATCTCGTGGGAGATATAAGTCTCCTAGAAAGTCCAAGGAAAAATGTTGGAACTGCAACAAGGTCGGGCATTTCAAAAGAGACTGTAGGAAGAAAAAAAAAAGAATAAGGAAAATAATGATTCTAATGATGAGTCTGAAAATATTCTCAAGAGGATGGTGGAGATGCCTTTGTTGCATCTTTGGCAACCCATGCAAGGAAGAGTGCATGCTTGATAGACTTTGGAGCTTCCTTCCATATGACTTTTCCGTTAGCACTGGTTTTCAATGTATGAGAAATATGATGGTGGGATGGTATATCTTGGTGATGATTCTCCTCTCAACATAGTGGTGGTAGAGTCTTGATTAGATTCCCTAATGGTAGAGTAAAGGGGATTGGTGCAGTTTTGCACATTCTGAGTCTGGCACAAAACCTACTATCAGTAAGTACACTTAATGATGTAGGTGTGCAAGTGATTTTCTTTGAAAAAGGGTGTAATACAATCCAAGGAGCTATGGTAAGGGTGTTCATGTGGGCACTTTGTTTTAGCTTGATTCCTGCACTATTTAGTGTAATAGTTCTTTAATTTGTATAGTGGAGAGATCTACATGATCTACACCTTCAAAATCATAACCTATATCTACTTCCAATGATTATTCTTTCTAGGTAACTAAACAAGATCTTGCTTCAGAAAGCAAGTTACCTGCAAAGATGATCTGTAGGATCTTTTAATGATTTATGGTTGAGTTTTAATTTTGCATGCGTTAATTAACCATTTGAGAAAACTTAGTGAAGAATGAGGAAAGAAGAGGAATTATTACATCCATATACACATATGCAGATCTGAAATGGAAAATAGACAACAAACCATAGCACGCAGATTGATAACGGAGTTCAACACAACTTTGCCCACGTCTCCGGGCCTTTTTCTCTGTGGGAGAGGCTTCTTTATTTCTGTTCAAATGCTCAAAAGTACATCACTGCAATGCCAAATGGTTACAAGACTGATCTGGTCATGTTCTTCCAGATCTCTAGAACCCTGCAAAGAAAATGACACGCAAAATGGACGTCCGGAGCTCCCAGAAATGGTCTAACAACGTCTCCTCCTCAAAAGCTTCTCTGCCTCAAAATGGCTTTGACTTGGCTTCTCCTCAGCATAATTCTGCTCTGAATGCCCCCTATGGCCTCAAACAGACCTTGGTTATATAGCTGGGAAGTTGGTTGCTCATCTCCAACTTCCTCCCAAAATTTAGGCTCCAAAACTACCCAATAACTCCCAAAAATGGAGAAAATTAACTAAAAATAGGCTTAATTACAATAAAAACCCAAAAAGTAGTTTAAAAACCCACTTTATAGTTATAATATGGCATTTAGCCCCCTTCTRYTGTGCGCGCGCCCCCTTGGCAGGGTCGTATGGGGCCATGTGGYCGAGCGCCAGCCCAAAGGGCTGTGCGCTGGCCCCCMTTTYRYGSTAATCTCSTGGTYGYATATATTACAAATGAACCAAGSGCTGGGGCTAAGCCCCARCYCCTTTSTGCCATATTACATCAAYTAYACTTTAAATAAWTATAAAGTGGTTCATTTAAACAAGAAATAACATGGCGCATTGGTTATAGGACTATTGTGAAGGCGCTTAGGCTTAGTGGTTGGTCATGGGTTCAAAACCCATGGACCCCAATACTTTTGAAACCTGCCACTTTGACTGATGACTGGGTGCCACGTGGCTGCCCATGACTGGGCCACGTGGCACTTTCCCATTCAACGAACAAATGCCACTTGTCAACCATTGACTAGTCCAGTTGCCTGCCACATGTCTGCCCTGTCAACAAACTTGCCCAATCACCATCAGCCAGAGAGTGCCACGTCATCTCCTGTACAGTCAGCATGCTGACATCAGCATTGACTTTTTGACCAGTTGACCTTTGACTTTTTCATGTTTGGGCTTCCGATCAAAACGCGATAACTTTCGCATACGGAGCCCGTTTGACAAAGAAAATATACCACCTGAATCGGGAAGACGAGACGGACGCAATGGCGTTAGTTTCGTCGGATTCTGAGCACTTTCATTTTTGAGCATTTTTCAAGCCCTATCAGGCTTCTGGATCCGATTTCGGATCAAAAGAAGACAATGTTACGACACCAAAGACTGGGCCATATAGGTGAAAAGGGCTTACTAGCCTTAAAAAACAAAAATATTGTCAATGGATTGAATTATTGTGCTCTTGAATTTTATTTTTGTGAGCACTTAATATATCGAAAACTAAACTGTGTTCAATTTTATTCTAGTTCTCACAAATATTGAAGGTTGTTGGACTTAATTCAATCAAATGTATTTGGTCCAATTAAAACACTTTTGATTTTTAAGGCTTTGTATTATGTGTCATTCATTGATGATTATTTTAGAAGGACATGCACATATTTTCTTAGAACTAAATCTGAGGTTTTTAGTCGGTTTGAAGAGTTTAAATCTCTCTTGGAAAATTAGATTGGTAGGAATA
>JASDQU010192113.1:3634-17654 GCA_032191745.1 Picea mariana | reverse complement strand
TAGGCTAGAAGGAGCTAGGGTTTTAGGTGAACTCTCGGCCATGCATGGCTGGGAGTTCTAGTTAACTGAAAAAAAGCTCTTCGTCCCGACGAAAAATTTCCTGATTTTTTTCTTTGTTAGGTAAACACGAGCTGTAGTGGGCCAGCCAGCGTTCACATGCATGCTGAAGAAGGCCTGCCAGCGTCCCAACGTGCCTAGTGCTAGGTTAGGGCGCGGGTTACTTGATTTAGGAGGTTTTTGAAGAGTCTGTTCAGCATGGCTTTGGCAAGAAAAGGCAATGAATAGGCCTGATGCCAGGTAAGCAGGGATAGTGCAATTTAGGGTTATAACAGTTTCTTCCAATGAATGTAATTGTTAAAGGCATATAAGAAAAATCATTTTGAGGTTTTCTCCTGCTTTGGGTTTCCACGTAAAAGCACTGGTGTACTGTGTATGTGTATGATTTCTCATTTGTTCATTATTTATTTACTTTGCAACTATTGGATGATAATGTTACATTGCTATAACACTTTCATTTTGTGGTTAAAAAGGATTACATTTCTCTATTACTGATTCACCCCCCCCCCCCTCAGTAATCCAACAGGGTTAACAGGTGGAGGAGGGGGAGGTAAAGAAAAATTTGGCCAACCACGATGGTGGGAGACTGTTGGGTGAACAATATCCTACCATTTGTCATTCTTGGGAACTTCAGGTTGAAAAGAAACATGAGGTGGCACAAGGATACCAGGGACATGTTGGGGCTGGAAGGGAGGCCTCTTTGGCCTAGGGTGGACTATCCCTTGTACAACCCAATTGAAAAATCTAGCTTGAAAGAGATGGTTTAATTATTGAGGACCGACATCAAAATGTATTAAGAATCTGGGCCTTCTAGGACCTCTATTCCAGTTTCCTTTGCCCCTATTATTTCGGCCACGAATTCCTCTACTAAAGAAGCTCATCCTGTATGCAAAAATTATTAGCAACTAGATCTTAAATAAACCATACATGACATTCTCTTAATATGAAACAAAGTTTGTCTCAACAATCACATCAGACCCATGCAATCCAATCCATAAATTTATTTAATAATTGTCAAATGAGTAGGGGGTGAAATAGGGTTCAGGGATATCTGAGGGGATTGTATTGAGAGAAAAAGTGATATCATGATCGGGAGTAAGAACATGATTACTGCTTGAAAATTCATTAAACAACTGCTTGCGCAACAATACCAAAACATATCAGCTGTCATTTATCTCTGTGTTTTTCTTGTCGTTGTCATACAAAGTTTTAATTTAATTTTAGTGAAAAGGGCATGCAAAATGAATTTGGGATCGTGAGGGGATTTATAATGGGTGAAAAAGTGAGAAAATGAGAGGGAATTAGATGGATACTGTTCATAAAATAAATTAAATCAATCAACTATCATAACTCTATTTCAAATTTAATACAAAAAGCATCCACTTCCAAGACCAAAACATTCACTGTTTCTCAATTTCATACAAACTGCTTGATGTCTCAATAACAATTTAATTTCCCATAAATATTCAATTTATAACAGTTTTTGTATTATAACTTATGAAACATTTCCAATTCAACAGTACTGTATGTGTTAACGCTGATCTCTTTCCTTTAAAAAAAAAAAAAATCATACTATGCACAATGGTTCCATTATCTATATCCAACATTTATCCTTGGTAATAAATAATAGACCCAAGATAACAATCAACAGTCATTGTTCTTTAACAAAAATGAGGACCGATTTATTTAGCCAGAGGTTCCTTTTAAATCATGGACAGGCTTAAAAGCATCCACGAGGAACCAATCAAATACACAGGTCTGTTTCATATAATTGACATACTCTTGAATCGACAAGAACAATCAACCCCAAAACATAACCCCGAGCTTGATCTCTATGTGAATTAAAATGTATAGACATCTTTTAAAACAAATGATAGTCTGCACGATGATTCCCATAAGACGTATGAAGACAACAAAACCAAATGAAACACATGGATATTTGTTAAACTTTTTCAGAACCATGATCGGGATTGGTGAAACAATCATTCACACAGGCTTCTTATTATCTTTAAATGCAATCACGGTTTGTTAGGATTAAACACAGTAAAATAGACCATAATTGAATAGAAGGGAAACTCTCGGGCGGTAGGAACCATATATTTTATTTCTTCTCTGTTCAAACGAATTCATCATAGAAAAAACAATCAGATATTCGACCAAGAGGATGGATCACGTGCCTTAAAAAATTTCCACAATTCATTAAACTGATAACCCAAAACTTGAAAAACCCTAGAAGGTGACCGAGGAAGGTAGAGGCAAGTCAGAGTCCAAGTCGGGATCTTTAAAAATTAAATGCGGAGAGGCAACGAAAGCCTTCTTGTATTTAAAAAAAAAACTAGCGAGATAATGGTCTTTCATATCCTCATATCCATTTACCATCGATTAACAAACACAAGCCACAATNAAAACACAGTCCTTCGACTTATAACTCCAATATACTGGCATAATCATAAGTGAATTCCCGAGTGGAGAATGACCTAACCAATCCAGACACACAAAGATGTCACTGACACTTTTTTGCTGAGAGGGTTAATTTAAACAATGATGGGTACACGAAAACACAGAGATATAATGCTTCTTTCCATCACCCATGAAGTTGGTAACTATTGAAAACAATTGACAGTGAGGCATCATAGCAATCGTCTTTATAACAGGGTTGAGAGGAGTGGGTGGGAAACTCTTCGCAACTCGTATCCATTCAATACATACACATGTTTGTATTAAACATTTAGGGCCAACCAAGATGGGGCTTGTGGAAAGATTCTAGTGAAATGATAGTAAAGAACATGCCATCAACAACATCTCGGGGCTTAGACAAACAAAACACACCACTGCAGATTGACACATTGCAACTTAGATAAATATTACAACAACGACCGACAAGGAAACGAGTTGACAACCACTGAAATACAAACTTGTGGTTAAAACCCTTCAACCATAAAACACAGAGCTCATTGCACCACTGTCACCATTATTTCACAGAGAACCATCATAAAAAACCAAGTTGACCAACAAATAACCAATGTGCACCCATTACTTCACTTTCAAATTCCAATATTTCGCAGTAGTCACAAAGAACCCAGAACACAATATTTACACACAGTAAAAAACTCAAGAAAACACAGAACCCATGCATTTCTGAGCCACCATTTGATTCATTATATAGAGAGTCCACCATGGATGGAAAGCTAAGAACCATACCTGTGAGAAAACCACTTCAAGGACGAACTGATTGAGTTTTCCCCTTCCAATCCTAAAAACATGGAACTTTCACAACCAACAGAGCAACAATGCAACAATGCTAGGGTGATGGGCACCAGGGAGGTTTGGAGTGATGTGCTATAAATCCATGTTGCTTCCTTACCTGGCCTTATTCAATTCCATGTACGAGCCATCCCACTAACATAACGTCCACCATTAACATCAAACCATATCTAATGTTTAATTCAATGCAATATCCATTGGAAATATCTGATACCATATCAATTGCATAGTGCACCACCCGAGATATATCATATCTATACGTTAACCTCTTGCCATAAATCCATATGATAATCACATATGAATGTTACTATGTGTGCCTCCATTCAAGTCTTTAATAAAAATTGCATAATCCTTAACCCAAAACACATCGCATAATAGCTAGGTTAACCATTTCACAAAGGTTTATTTCCATAGTTTTATAACTTTTCCATAGTTTTTTTTTCTTTGTTTTGATCAAGCTCCCATTTATAATCATTTGCATAATCATATATGGATAAGTAATCAATGTATGAATTAGTAATGAAGGTTATAACATACATAACAAATCACCTATAACCAACATGATCTTCATACCCATGGAACTGTTATGTATCGCAAGTAAATACCAGCAACATTTAACAATAATGCATCAACCACCCATTTATCACATCAAATGGAACCGAGATTGGATCATCAACTATATAGGACTGTGTAGGCAACATCATAACAGAAGAAACATATAAATGTAATATCTCTATCCTTGTGTCTCTAGTCTACAAGGGGGTCCCACCTACTAGTATTATATTATTATCATAATAAAATAATAATGCTTTAGCAATCCTTTGCGGGAGGAATTCATCATTGCGATTTTAATCGTCAACAAAATGGAAACTCCATAGGGAAATTTGTTTCTAACAGATTAGAGCTCATAATGTCTAGTTTTGTAGACTAGTAACATCCGATAAGAAGATATACATCAGAATGATTATGTAGCAGGGGGAAGTGAGTGGATTTAAGGGGAAAATGACTGGTAATTTGGGAATAACTCATGGAAAGTATTAAGTAAGAGGGGGTTTATCCCTGTAAGCATAATCATTTGATTAATCATAGTGAATTTTTCTTGACTTCAAGTTGATTTTTTTTTTTTATATGCTCTTAATATTGAAGTGAATGGAAGAAAAGGAAAGTAGAAGAGGGATAAAACCAACTATCTTATAAAACAACAGTTGAAGAAGATAAAAATTTCTGATGCTTTCAAGGAGAAAATCATGATAGTTGTATAACCTGATTGTTATTGATTAACAATAGTTTGCAAAATAATGTCGTTGTGGAAAAACTGATCCAACATTTTATTTTGACAAGAAATGAAGTCAAAAGAAACAAAATAGCAAAAAACATGGCATAGCAGAAATGAAACAACATAATTGAAATAAGCAGAAATGCAATAACAGAGATATAAAATCAAAGCAAATAAAACAAACTATAATACATAAAACATTACATACAACATTAAAAATTTTAAGTTGGTTCCACATAGTGTTTTAAGTGGGAACCGTTAGTGCTGTAGGGAAAAAATCACTCTTGTAAGTCCTTTAGGATGTAAGAATTTGCGCCTAGGACAAAAGAGATCCTAAAAGGAACCAACCACAATTTTTGGAACTTTTAATTCCTTCCTCTATCAGCATGACATGAATCCCACAACAATACCTTCTCATTAACTTTAAATTTGACATCCTTGAAACTTTTGTTGAAATATCTTTTAATAGTCTATTGTGTTATTTTTATATTATCCAAGGCAAAAGTCCTTTGCTCCTCTAAAGCCAAAAGTGCATTCATTCTTTGAGAAACATTAGAATAATTTAATTCTTCGACCTGTAGCATTAACCTTAGAGAGGAAAGTTCCAGCTCATTAGGAAGAATGGCTTCTTGACCATAAACAAGATGGAAATGAGTGCAACCAATGCTCACCTTGGTGGTAGTGCGATCTTCCAAAAGGGTGCAAGTGAGGAGAGTGTGCCATTGACGAGGCTTATATTCAATGAGCATATTGATAATTCCTACCAGATTCTTGTTGGTAGACTCAGCCTGCCCATTAATTTGGGGATAATAAGATGATGAGGTAAAATGTTTAACCTCCAATTTAGCTAAAAATTGGGTCAACTTAGCAGAAGTAAAGGCGGGACCATTGTCAGTAATAATTTCCAAAGGAAGACCAAATCTAGAAAAAATATTAGTTTTGAGAAAAGAAATCACTTGCTCATCCTGCGAATGCTTAAGTGGGACAACTTTAGTCCATTTCATAAAATAGTCTGTAGTTGTCAAGACAAAAAAATTCCCTGCTGAAGATGGAGGATTAATAGGACCAATAAATTCCAAACCCCATTTTGAAAAAGAAAAGTTAGGGAGGACAGGTTGCAAAGGAATACCAGAAAGATGTTCTTTCCTAGCAAATTTCTGGCATTTGTCACAATATCTTGAAAAAATATAAGAATCACGAAAGATTGAAGGCCAATAGTACCCTTTCTTGATCATCTTAAAATAAATGGTTTTAACAAAAAAGTGACCTCCTACATGAATTACAGAATTCGAAGAACCATGAGTCTCTTGCAACAATTTTTGTGCTTCCTTATTGTTCAAACAACAGAGTAACAAACCATCGGAATATCTTCTAAACAAGAAGTCTCCTATGATGACCTATCTAGCAGATTCAAGGTAGAGCCTTCTTCTTTGATGAGTGTCTAGGTTATCTAGACATATTTGATTTTGCAAGTAATAAACCAGATCTTTATACCAAGGATGTTCAGACACAGGAAGGATTTGATTTTCAATTTAAAACAATGTTTATAGAGAGCTATCTTGTTCATCAACTTCTTCACTCATTTCAGCATGCTGATTTAAGTGAAGGTCTAAGTCACGTCCCTTGATAGTTTTAGAAGTCATGATGGTTATATCATGCTCTTGAATCTTGGAAAGCCACTGTCCAAGCTTTCCTGAAAGACAAGTCCGTGAGAGAAAAAACTTGACAGCAAGTAAAGGGACTTTTACCAACGTATTCTTACCTAAGATAAAGCGGCTAAATTTTTCAACAGCTTTAACAAGAGAGAAAACATGCTTTTCAATAAAAGAATATTTAAACTCATCATCTGACAAGATTTGACTTATGTAAGCCACTAGTTTTTCATTACCTTGGACATCACATTGTAGGAGGATAGCATAAACTGCTTCCTTTGTGGCATTAGTATATATCATAAATTATTTCTCAAAATCCAGCTTCGCCAAAACCGATGCAGAACATATTGCCTTCTTGATCCCTACAAAAGCATTTTAGACATCATCTTTCCAAGAGAAGGAATGATCTTTCTTAAGAAGATTGTGAATTGGCTTGACCATTACAGTAAAATCAGGAACAAACCTACGAACAAAGTTAATAACACACATAAAGGCTTGAACCTCCTTCTTGGAAGTAGGAGCAAGAAGACTTAGGATAGCAACGATCCTTTCGATATATATGCTTATTCCTGAATCAAAGACAATGTGTCCAAGAATCTTTCCCTTGGTAACGCCGAAAATAGACTTAGAAGGATTTAAATAAATGCCAAATTTCCTACATTGCATGAGAATCTTTCTAATATGACCGAAATGATCTGATCAGTTTTTAGAATACACAGTTAAGTCATCAAGATAAATATGAATAATTTTACTGATCAAATCATCAAAAGCTATTTCTATAGCTCTTTGAAAATTGGCAACTGCATTAGATAAGACAAATGGCATACGTTCATAAGAGAAAGTTCCCCAATGAGTAATAAAATTGTTTTTATATCTATCTGTCCTTTTCACCTTGATTTGATTTTAACCAAAAAAACTATCAAGTAAGGACATCATCTGTGACCCTGCAACTTGTTGCAAAATCATTTCCATATTAGGGGAGGAAAATGGTCTTTAACACTGGCCCAATTCAATGTGCGAAAATCAACGCATAATCTGATCTGACCTATTTCTTTCCGAACGAGAACCAAATAAGAAACCCACTCAGAATAATTAACATGGAAAATTATCCCATCCTTCAAGAGTTTTTCCAACTCCTTTCGAATAGTTTCTTCCAGTGCAGGGTTAATGAGTATTTGTTTTTGCCTAACTAGTTTTATGCCTTCCTTGATAGGAATGGCATGTTGTATAATAGTAGGATCAAAACCACGAAGATCCTCATAATACCAAGCAAAAATATCTTGAAATTCACCAAGCAACTTAGTGAACTTCAATTTTCTTCATCAGAACATTGTGCACCTATTTTAACATTCTTTGGACACTCGGGTGTTCCAATGTTCAAGGAAATGGTTTCACCCACTTTCCTTTTCGACTCCTCTTATTTATGTTTTTGTTTGTCTCCTACATCACTCGATGAAAATGAACTTTCTATAGGAGTCAAGCCCTTAGGAATTTTGTTATCTTCGATTGATATAATTTTCTTAGGCTTATAAGGTTCATTTTGGATGAAAGAACAAATGCTCTCATCACTAGGGAAGACCTGCCATGACTCTACATTGCCAGGGATATGCAGACGATACAAAGATTGAAAGGTGCAATCAAGTCTTTGTGGAAAATGTTGTCGAGTAGGAGAGGCTACAAAAATAGCTAACATGTCAGCCATTGAATTCAATTCCCTTTTAACATGAGTGATGTTGAAAGATAGAAAGTTTGAGATAAGTGCCCAAACAGTTTGGGTGTAACGTTTCATTAACTTGTTTCTAGGAGAATACATCTTATGTACAAGGTTTACAACAAGTTCGGAATACCGNACTGTAAGGTGACCACAACCTAGATTATAGGCATTTTCAATGCCTAGCAGTAACACTTCAAATTCAGTGACATTGTTTGTGCAAGCAAATTCTAACCTATAGGAAAAATTATGAATTTTACCCACAGGAGAGTACAAGATAATACCATCTATGTTTCCTTCATTGGAGCATGAACCATCAAAGTGCATATATCACATCCCATCCTCTATGTTGATTTGTTCCAAGGAAATGTTGTCCTCATCTCTGAAGATGGAATACACTCCTAGGTCATCCTCGATATAATTCAAATTAGGCTGTGGGATGCTTTCTATGTAAGGTGAAATTCTCCCCTCCCTTAGGACTATGATGTTTTTACCATTTCGAGATACAGATAAGTGTGTCTTGTCGAGTGAGAGGTATCCACCCGTCAAAGCTTGCCAATACCTTCCTAAAATGATTGAGTAATTACTCACTGACATATCAATTACCTGAATATTAAGGGTTGTCCTTATTTCATGATGTGTGCACAAAAACAAGGTCACGTCCTTAATTTCACCTATGTTCGTTTATTGTAAACTATTATAAGAGAGGATGCTTCTGGCATTTTCATTTGTACAAGACAAGCCTAGCTCTTCCATAATAATCTTCGATATTATACTTGGGCCCAAACTGCCATCAATGAGACAACAATGGGAAATTTTGTCCATAATATTTACAGAAATAAGAAACAGGGGGTTCTTTACAAGGTGCCTAAAGTTATGTACCATTGAATCCTCTTCATCTACCTCTTTAGAGAGGTTGGCTACAATGGAAGCTTTTCCTTCCATAAAAATTTTTAGATTCTTTTGTTGCTCAGGGACGACAACCATGTCCAAGAGAGTAGCATTAACTTTAATATTGGCCAATTGATTGAGAATGTTGTATTTGTAAGAGGGAAGAGGTGAGATAGTTCCTTGACTATCAGGAGCTTTAGAAACCTGAACAGTGGCAGCTAGTGAAGATGATATTGGGTTTGAATAATTTCAAGGAGGATCATATTTACCTTTCAGAGCATAGGATTTATTCCTAGTATTTATGATCATAACATCCTCTGGCTCTGCAAAAGTTACACCAGTTACGAGGCATGATTTCTTTAGGCTAAAAGTTATTTTCATTAAGATTCTTAAAAGGTGGTGGAGAAGAAGATGAGGCCCTAGGGGTAAGAGAGGGGATATTTCCTTTCCGCTCATACACTATCATTTGATTATTCATGTCTTGTACAATCTATAAGAGGGCGGACATATCCTTCTATTTAATTGAATCTCCCTTAAGAAGACCTGTTTTTTCAAGTTGTTCTTCATACTCTAAACAAGTATGCAGAGCAGAACCAAGGTTATCAATGGCCTTTTCTTCAATCCTATGATGAAAAGGGGAAGGTAGAGCATTATATTAATGCATGAAAGTGGCTTGGTTCTGAGGGCGAATGAGTTCGGGGATTTGGTTGTATAATTTGGTGAAACACACATTGAAAGACTTGATAGTTTCACCATCCTTATAAGTGATGTTATTGTACTCCCTTAACTGCTCCGCTAGGATTTTGGACTGCCCATAGGTAGACTTGAACCAATAGACTAACTCCTCCCAAGTGGAAAGAATATTAGGAGGAAGGTCAAAGAAATCGGTCGCAACCTTCCCTTCAAGGGAATTAACAAATAAGCACATACAAGTGTCATTGTCATTGGCTCCTATGTTGTGACAGGCATTAGAAAATTCCACCAAGTGTTCATTCATAGTGACCGTGTTATTTCCTGAAAACCTAGGGAGCTACTCTTTGAATTTAGGAAGTGGATGAGTAGCAGGTGCTACGTTAAGAGGGGAGGAAACATGCCATGGATTAGTTGTAACATCTTCTTCAATCTGAAAAAGCCCATACTTTTTTATTACTTTGGCGGGGTTTGTGGTATATTAGACAGGGACTTGATTACTATACAAGCTACCAATCATTGAAGAGGATGAAGGTTGAGATGAAGAAGCACCTCTAGTGCCACCAGAACCACCACTAGATGCCATCTTGTGAACGATAGGTAAGGGAGAGAAAGATGAACTGGCTGAATCGAACAAAGTTCTCCTTAGAGTACTTTGTTGGACTGATAATACAACCTTTCTTCTTCCTATTTCAGCAATAGTATTAAACTTAGGTGATAAACCTCTTCTTCTCCTAGAAATCCAAGGGTTTAAGGACATGAAAAGAAGACCAAAACTACAGGAAAAAGAAATCTATAGTTGATTCCTAGGTTGTCTTTTCCTAGCTTCCCAACGTTCTTGGACACTTATGTCTTGTTCAATGACTACCCATGAGCGGTCAATCTCAACCCAGGTATTAGTGGTCTCTAAGATGGTATTAAACAAGTTTAAAGCAATGTTGGTCTGATATTTAAGACCGGGCTCAATATTGGGCTTCCTTGCAATAGGTACAATCATGAAGAAAAGAAACAATCAAAGAATCAAAAGAAACAATAAAAATATATTCAATGAAAATCAAGCATATAATCAACGAGAGAGATATTGAAGATCTCCCCAGTATGGTCACCAAATAAATGTTGAGGAAAAGATATGAAATTATCTTACTCAATCATTTTTGAATCTTTCTTAGCAAAGGCAAGATAGCTGGGAATGTTATACTATGTTTATAGCCTCAAAAAGTGTTTCCAATCCACAAGTATTAATTACAAGGGCTTAGGCTGGTTTTTTTGAATAAAAGATTGTTGCAAAATATAAAAATTTTATACAATTTTTAGAATATATCAGATTGTAAAATTAAATGTGGAGATCATAAGAAAAAATACCAAGTCACATATTAACACAGATGAGATAGAATAACAATCACTTTATTTCATTCCAAGAAATCAAAAGAATCGTTCTCTTTGCAAAATCCCCATGGGGGTATGCACCAAGGTCAAACTTAGATATCCCCAATGAAAACCATACAAAAGGACTCTGACAAGAAGTAAAAACTGAACTTTAAAATCTAGATCAGCTTGCCACAGACTGTTGCCCACTTGACTCTACACAATATCTTTTATTAGTATTGAAATTTAATTCATAAACAGACAAGTCTACATAGACTATCAAAGATAGACTAACACCTCTGAAACAAACATCTGAATGATATGGTTCAACTTTAAACCTTTCTGTCTACAATAGGAGCCTGCTTGTAAATGTGTTGAACCTGCACAAAATAGATCTAGCTAGAAAATACCACACACATTTGCAGAGAGAAATTGAGAAAGAAGAAGCAAGAGAGAAACAATGGAAGAATTCTCATTAACCATATTCCACACTCAAGGAGTGAATAATTTAGAATAGATATAGGATGTACATGAGTAACTAATGAGCGATAGTGGTAGTCTAGAGTGATCTGGACACACACCAACAGTTATAGGATTAAAATACCACCTAGTCTAGTCTCTGAGGCAGTTACGAGAGTGAACTGCCACCTAGTCTGAGTTAACTAGTCTATCAGTTTTCAGTTAACTGAATGAAACAAAGTGAAGTGATGAGGATATTATGGAATAATGAGTAATGTGTTATTCTATTGATGATCCCAAGGACAATGTGCATTATTTGGTGATGATATCAATGTTGCATGGTGACAAAACCAATGCAACATCTAGACTCCACTCAACTATTCAAACTGAAGAGAATATTCTCCAAGTGGAATATTCTCTCCTAAAAAATAGGAGACTGGATAAATGACTAATAATGACTAATAAACAAGGAAAAACCTTAGGAAAAATAAATCCTAGGTGTGTTGAAGTAACTCCAACACCCCCCTTGAACATCACTATGGTGAAAATAAAGAATGGGTCTCGGCAATGAGGCCATGTTAGGTACCCAAATACAAAAGATACACTGCAATAAAGTGAGGAAAGAGGGAAAACCTCATGGGAAAAACGCCCCCTCAAATTACAATGCATAAACAAATAAAATGAGAAGGAACATAAGGCAGTTGTTAAGCAACCATGTCCTTCACTCCAAGATGACCTCGCAACTATGCAAGTTTGTGCTCGTTGAATATTTTCTTGAAGATGTAGATGTCTACACAGATATGATGTAGTATATGCAACATTGAGATGTCCAAACATATCCACTTTATCTTCTTGTAATGAAGAACATCCAAATAAAGTTTGGATGAATTTTTGAAAACCGTTTGGTCATTTCCGGAAAAATGCTTAAATTTTGTTGATTTTAAAGCGATCATAACTTCACTTCCCAGACTCCATTTCAGACAATTTGTTTTTTGAAATTGGATATTTTCCCGAGAGGAATTCAAATATCCAATTATTTTCTACAAATTGTGTTAAGAAAATATCAAAATTGAGTCTGATGTGCGCGGATCCCTTTTTGTCTCCTGAGATGCATGCATGGTGCATGCAAAAGTGTCTGCATGTGAATCCTGAGATGCATGCCATATATCTTCCACATGAAATTCAGAAAAAAAAAATCTGAAATGGAGTAGACATCATCTTCAATTAATGGAATACAAATTTGTGCAAATACTTGTGTAGAAGGATCTTCAAACTGAGATGATTGGTCTTCCAATGGATTTTCTACTTGCTCTATCTTGTCAACATTTTGCATGCAGTCTTCCTTATTCCCAAATAAAACCTCCAATATTCTCCATAATTCATTTGGAGTTGATTCTTGTGAGACATCATATACTTGGTGGAGGATTTTTGGAGAAATAGACAAGAAGATAAATCCTATGGCCATATCTTGTCTATTGAGAAAGTCATTTTTCTCATTGACGGAATCATGCTCTACTTCCATTGCCATGGTTATTTGGTATAAGCCTCTACTTCTGAAAAGAAGTAGAATATTTGGCTTCCACTCCAAATAGTTATGAGGTGTGAGAAGTATTATCGGTGAGTAAAACGTATATTCCATTTTTTTTGCGTTCTTCAATCTTTAGTACCCGCAAAAATAATTTGGTGTAGATTTTTCTTATCAGTCTATCAGCTCTAATACCATGTAAATGTGTTGAAACTACACATAATAGATCTAGATATAAAATACTACACACATTTGCAGAGAGAAATTGAGAAAGAAGAAGCAAGAGAGAAAGAATGGAAGAATTCTCATTATCTATATTCCACACTCAAAGAGTGAATAATTTACAATACATATAGGATGTAAATGAGTAAATAATGAGCCATAGTGGTTGTCTAGAGTGATCTGGACACACACCAGTAGTTACAGGAGTAAACTTCCACCTAGTTTAGTCTCTTAGGCAATTACAGGAGTGAACTGCCACCTAGTCTGAGTTAACTAGTCTATCAGTCTTCAGTTCACTGAATGAAACAGAGTGAAGTGAGGAGGAGATTATGGAATCATGAGTAATGCGNATCCCATGGAAAATTTGCATTAGCTGGTGATGATCTCAATGTTGGATGGTGACAAAACCAATGCATCATCTAGACTCCACTCAACTAGTCAAACTAAAGTGAAAATTGAAGAGAATATTCTCTAGGTGGAATATTTTCTCCTAAAAAATAGGAGACTGGATAAATGACTAATAATGACTAATAAACAAGGAAAAACCTTAGGAAAAATAAATCCTAGGTGTGTTGAAGTAACTCCAACACTATTGTCATAAAAGAGAATCAAGCTTTTAATGAGTTGAAGAATGAATGAAAACTGAACTATCTCAATAAAACTCAAGAGAAAACCTTAGTATGCTTTCTCCTTCTATTCTCCTCTTGTTCTTCCTTCTCATTTGGATTTTATTCATTCCAAATTAGTTGAAGTAGTTCAACTACCTCATTTAGTCAAGTTAACTAAAACTCAACTAACTTTTAGTTTAGGGGAAGAATTAATAATAATAATAATAAAGGGTCTTTTATTAAATAATAACTAGTAGGTGTGACCCCTTGTGAGTCCCTTTAATTTCTTAACAAAAATAA
>JASDQU010192110.1:8745-20031 GCA_032191745.1 Picea mariana | reverse complement strand
TGTTTCAGTTTGGGATCAGCCATGATCTCATGGCAGAGTAGGAAGCAATCCAACATTACTCTCAGTACAATGGAAGCATAATACATTATTGCGTGTTCTGCCAGCTGCGAAGATATATGGCTTCATAAGTTATTGACTAGTCTATTCGACCTAGAGATGGAAGAAACCACGATCCTATGTGATAACTAGAGCTGCATAAAGATGATAGAGAATATTGTATTTCATGACAAGTTGAAGCACATAGAGATCCGATATCATTACATCCGTGACATGGTGTAGAGAGGATCCATAAAGATCCAATATGTTAGCATGGATGAACATGTGGCCAATGTGTTGACCAAGCCTCTATCTCGTTTAAAGTTTGAGCACTTTCGAGATAAGCTTGGTATAGTCCGAAAGGACCTCCCTCGAAAGGGGGAGTAGTGTCGTGTTGAGACATGCCAGCCTATTATTGTGCTTCCAACTTAATTGTTGTGAAGTAAAGCCAGTCTAGTACTGTGTTTCCAGTTTAATTGTTGTGTTGAGATATTCTAGCCTAGTACTGTACTTCCAGGTTAATTGTCATGATGTAAAGCCAGTCTAGTATTGTGTTTCCAACTTAATTGTTGTGTTGAGATATGCTAGCCTAGTACTGTGCTTCCATCTTAATTGTTGTGACGTAAAGCCAGTCTAGTAGTGTGTTTCCAGCTTAATTGCTGTGATGAGATATGCCAGCCTAGTACTGTAATTCCAGCTTAATTGTTGCGTTGTAAAGCCAGTCTAGTACTATGTTTCCAGCTTAATTGTTGTGTTGAGATATGCCATCCTAGTACTGTGCTTCCAACTTAATTGTTGTGATGTAAAGCTAGTCTAGTACCGTGTTTCCAGCTTAATTGTTGTGTTGTGATTCCAACTTAATTACTTTGTAGTGTGCCAACCTCATGATGTGATGATGAGCCAACCTCGTGCTGTGATGATGTGATCAACCTCATGTTGTGATGATGATGTATTAGTTTTACACTAATCCATATTGATGTAGATGATGATTCCATTCCATTGAGAATGACGATGCTGCCAATGAGAAAAACTTCTGATGATTTATAGATATGCCAGTCAGTGTTACAAGATGATATTGATGATGATGTCCTCTCACCCGCCTAATTTTGTTGATTATGGTTTCCTCTCTCTCACCTGATGTTGTTGTAGAATAACCTTCTTGTTAAGGGGGAGTGTTGAAATAATTTAACTGTAAAGTGTATTCTAATTATTATTGTTGTATTATTCATTAGATCAATTGCCTATTATGGATTGATCATGTCGACTATTGTAAAAGACCAAATCCCCTTTTGTGGATTGGTCAAAACATAATTGTAATAGGAAGAATAAGAATTCAGCCCCAGAAGATATTAAAGAGGCCCCATAATATATTAAAGATGGTTATAACCACATAGAAAAAGAAGTCGGCCCTGCCAGTGAAGAGACACCTCCATCCACACGTGCCAGAGTTGTATAAATAAGGAGGCTAGCACCTTACTTAGACACACACTCACTTGTTCATTGAGAAACAAGTTTCAGAGCTACAGTTGGAGAAGAGAGAGAGAGAGAGAGGCATAGATGATTTTAGGGGCTAAATTTCTCTCATGGGATAATTTTCCATGGTTTTTCCAAAAATGAGATTCGCTATTTTAAAAATGATTCACCCAAATTCTATAGGATAAAATTATTTTACCTTAAAAATCGTCAAAATTTTATAAAAACTATAAAAAATATTTTTAAATTTGAATATTTAAAAAAAAATATCGCCAAACATTTATAGTTGACATATGAAGGATTAGTAATATTCGCCAAGGTTTCTACATTTTAAAATAAATTTCCATCCTTAAAATCATCCTTGGAGAGAGGAGCATTCTTGGGAGAGGACTTTCTGTATTTTTTTGAGTTATCTCTTGGCATTGTATTGGCTATCTATAATAAGGAAGTTTTGCTGGGTTTTCTCCCCCATGAGGGTTTCCCAGGATAAATGATGTGTTTCTTGTGGTTGTGTATTTCTCAGTGATCCTATCTATGCTATTGTTATCTAGTGAAATGCAAAGAAATCTAATAATATCTTAAACCTTAACAAAAAAACCCCACAGGCAAGCCCAGATGGATCAACCGAGGAAATTCCAAATCCAAGGGTAAAAGAGGCTCTAATGAAAACCAATTAAGTTCCTAATTATATTTTTCATCAGTTGAGCTCGAGGAAAGAACAAATTTTTTTCTTTCGCCCAATAAGTCGCCATTTTTTGAGCACTCAACACACCCTAAAAAGCCTATGTAAATTTTTCACTTTTTGGGTACCACTTAATCTTTGCATTGTCTGAATTCAATTTTCTTTTGAGAAATGTTTTTTCTTTGCTTGTTCTCTTATCACATGTTATCTTTTCAAGTTTGTTTAACTCTTGAAACTCCATGAACTAAAATGGGATTACCAATTAAATAAAGAATCAATAGCAAAAACACTTCACCTGAAGAGCTCTAAGATTCGGCATCGAAAGGAATTAATAGGCAAAAAAGAGACACTCGAAAAGCCTCAAATCACCTAGCGTCGATCTTCATCGGTATCGGCGAAAGGAATTTTTTTGTTTCACAACAAGTATCACATATGGAAATCATTGATAGCCGATCCCGATCGACATCGGTAAATGGTGAAGGGAGTAACGTTTAGAAGGAAAGGAAATGATATCGCCGATGGTTGATAACCGACATGCTTGTTGATACTGGAGAAAAACGAATTACGATGAACATTGCGACAACACTAAGGGGTTTTCCTTGATCGTCGATCCTCGTTACCTTTTCGGCATTGACGATCCCAGGCTTAGTTTAAGAACACACAACTAGAAGAAAGTCCTAAATCCGACTAATACTCACGAGTTAAGTCACCGGTCTTCATTGCCACGTGTCCCAAGCCAGTTTCTCCATGTCATCACCATAGGATGAAATCAATTGGCATCAAAGGTTTTTCATAGAAGGATATCAACAAAAGCACCCATAACACATTTTTGATCCCCGATTTGCCCACTAGTAAAGCGACACGATGGGACATTTTAGTGCCAGATATGTTTAGATTCAAAGCATTTAAGGGACTAATTTATTCCAAATCTCCCATTAGTTTCTACTTCGTGTGCAAATCAAAAGGTTGTTCGAAATTACCAGTAGAACACATCACCCTCTGTGCCTCCTCCGTCAACCCATGATGAATTAAATTTGCAGAGATTTGTCGACAGATTTGTTTGAATTTCACTCATCACCCAAATTAATTGGTCGATGTGACACAGTAAGTTCTTCCTCATTTGAATTCTCTTGAGCCACTATAAACGAAACCATTATGCGTGGAAAGTAGTTTCAGAGCATCTAGAGGAGCGAAATGAGCAATTCAAAGAAGTCGAGATCTCGTGAGTATCCAATAACCAGTTAGCAAGCTTTACAGGTATGTACCAGTCTGGATTTTTTATGCTTACCCTTCGTATATGTACTTTATCTAGTTTTTCTCTATACTAGGTGCTCGCCAAGAGCATCGAAGCTAAAGGAACCAGAGGTGGGAGAAGGCTCTTCCCCAGCGGCCGCATAACAATTAGAATTTTCCCCGAGGTTGAAACTAGTCATCAGGACATCTACCAAGAAGGATTTCATTCAACCTCCGGCCTTTGGATACACAGAGGAAAACATAGGGGGAAAGGTGGTACTCCCACACTAGGGAGAACTCTTCAAGTAGATCAGCCAAGAAGAATTCTTGGAATATATCCTGCACAATGACCCTGATATGAGAAAGCTTGACGATGAGGTTTTTCCGAACATTCGAAGATCATACCTGCACATGGTGGCAAGAAAAAATCCATTGTTCCCCTGCATATAACTGCTAAAGTGGCTCATCGACCACATGAATACACAAAAATGTTTGATTAATGACGTCAATGGCGAGTGTGTCGGGTTTTCCTTCTATTAGAGGTACAGAGTTACTACAATCTTAGAGACCCAGAGGAGCAAATGGACATTGATTTCATCGTAAACTTCTACGAAATCCACAACACTGGTCGGGTGATGGATTCATGGTGGAGAGAAGATAAAAAATACACCAATCAGACCTCCAGTTGGTACTAGACGACCAACCTAAGGGAGCCGTATATCTATCTAATGGCTCTCATCTGTCGGCTGTATGGGAAGAAAGATTGTTCTAGGTTTTCAGAGGCATGGATGCCTCTAGCTTAAACAATGGCCATTTCTAGGAGAGCTTTCAACTAGGGAGCCATGATTTCAAAGCAGCTGAGCATCTGCATACAACAGGCTCAGATGCCGAAAGAAGGAGAGACTCCATCCTTCTACATGGCTTTGTATTTATTGGATGTCATGTGCGCCAGAAATGTCTTTTCCGACATGAACTTGAGTTGGCATGCCTCAGAACTCCCGGTCCATGTTTACTTCGGCATCTTATGGGATAACGGGTACAAAAAATCCTACTCCCTCATCTGCAATGAATTCATCGCACGCATCATTTTATTCTTTTCAAGAAAGAATGTCCAAGACTATCAGCTGCGGCCAATAAGATGATATCAAAGGTTGGTCATTAGTATATGGATGAGCATGATACCTACATTAGGGTTTTCAGGGCCACCAGAGTGCCTCATATCCTACCAGCACATGTCCCTGAATGACTTATTTTGGGGAAATCTTCTACCAGACCATCTTGCAAGGTTACAATGCTACCCTAGTGAAAGATAAGAAGCGAGAATTTATACCTTATGAATTCCATATAGGTGTCTACCTAGTAAAAGACACTGCTCAAGCAAAGAAGGAAGGACTAAGCTAATTATATTTTTTCTTCTAGACCGAAATTTTCCACAAGAACAACCCAAATGGTCTTGTCTTGAAACATGCATCCCAAGTGTCGTCCTGTTGGCCTTACAACGAAAATGCTTAGGATTGGGGTGAATTTGTTGCAAGGATGGTGGGCCTTAAAATGACCAGGTTTAGATCCATGAGCCTAGATGAACAGGGAACAATCATAGAAAAATTGACTCAAGGAGCCCTCAGAGCCAAAGAAGAAATGATAGCACTCGAAGTAGAAGAAGCCCTCTGGATAGAGGCTGAAGCAACATAGATTCCCTGGGCAACCCCGATGCAAGATAGAAGTTCCCCTGAGGCTCAGGACATGTGGGAGAGGGGGTTACTCATTCTAGAACCTGTGCAACAGATCATTGATCAGTTGCAAGATGACCCAGATACCCTAAATATGCCAAGGCTCCCTGGCAAAAACCCGAATGGAAGCCAGACGGGCCCATGCGACCTTGAATTCATAGATCTCGATGACATTACTAGGTTAGATGAACCTGCATTAATGACGCCATCGGTTAGATCATAGACAGGTGTTTTAGCTCAACTAGGGATTTATCATATCTAGATGATAAATATATATGACGATGATGAGAGCCCAGAAATATCTCTTGTGACCCATGTGCATATCGAAGAAGAAAATGGACCAAAGAATAATCTTCCCTTGTTCCAGATGTCCAAATTTAGGAGGTTCCATAGAAAGAACAAGCAGCCAAGAGTTTCCTAGACACTAAGCTGCCCGACACACTAGAGACCCAAACAGACAGTCCGAAGGATGAGCCAAAGGAAGAATCCCCACAACAGGAAATCGACGTCTCAAAGGCCAATGGACAAGTAACTATTGAGACTATCCCCAACACCTCTATTTCAATCGGTACTCAAAACCTCGATGAGTGACAGACAGAAGCTGGGCCTTCAGAGCATAATGAGGAAGTTCAAGAACCCAATCTTGAACAAGTATATAGCTTATGATAGAAAAAGGAAGGCTATCATCCAAAGAACCACCAAAAAAAGGAGGATCACTTTAGATCGCTCCATCCTCATCACTATGGAGGAACATCTAATCAACACAGAGAACACTAAAACATACAAAGTCATCAGCGCAGGGATGGAAATCACAGATTCCACCCTGGAAAGAGATAAAAGAGATGAAGAGGAGTTGGTCACTGCCCTGAAGGAACTAGAACATTTGCGCCATTTGGTGAAATACTATCAAGACACCACACAGGCCGCGGTGTACCTAAGGAGCGAATTCAAGGAGGCCTACATCAAGTTCGCATATGAATAGAACCTATTCACTGCAAGGATAGTTGAGCTCTAAGAAGATACCCTCATGGCACTTGCAATGTGAAAAGATATGGAGTGGTGGTATGAGAAAGCACAACAATACGTTCAAAGAATCGAGTATATCAGCGTGGTGAAAAATGGTCGATACATCGAAGAGCACAACATTCAGGTGTTAAGAGAAAGAAGCATCGACCGCATTAAGAAATCGACTGAGTATTGGGAAAAAATGGCATGGGAGCCTCACCGGGAGATTCAAGAAAAATTGGCCAAGTGCAAGAAGAGCTGGGTCAAAATCAACAAGGCAATGAAGGATATCGGACTCCCTGAGTTTGGAATTCTCGATGACTTTGTCGACTTGCGTGACATAGTCAAATCGTACACCAAGCAAGATTCATCATGAGCCGAAGAAATACCAAAGGTTATAGACACAACACCAGGTCAGGTGCGACATTTTATGGAACACCCGATCAAAGCTCGAGCTATCCTGCAACAGTTAAGTGCCATTCTAGTTAAGTATTGGGAACATGCAGTAGAGATAAGAGAGATTTACACGGCCTCGATGGAACAACATAGATTACCATATGCTAACACGTGCGAGGATATTTTTGTCAAGTGGGCGGAGTACGAGAAGAGTCACCCTCTTAAGTGATATCTTGAGATGACTCTTAGAAGAGTTGATAGAAGAGAACGCCACATGGTGAATTTTGTTTTACTTATATGCACTTTAGCCTCTATTTTTCGTTAATTTTATGTTATAAATAGGAACATCGACCGATTAGTTAAGGGTCGATGGTTATTGCAATAAACTCTTATTTATTGGTTTTGTTAAGAACTATTTCGGAGCTTCCTTCAATTGAGAAGTCCTTCTGGACCAGAGACAAGTTTATGTTTTCATCAAATGTGTGTATGATTGGATGTGGAGAAGAACTATTTCCTATTTTGTCTCATGAATGGACGCAGTAATGAGTAAGAGCTATTAAATCTATTGATAAGTCATCTGATGTAATGTTTTACATTTCTTTCTTTAATGATGAAAATGAATCTTTGTGTTATTATGTGATTGATGATTAGAGTTGAGTGAATTATTTTACTTGTTGTCATTTATCACATGCATTTTTTCTTCTGATAATTTGTATCTCAGTCAGTAATTGGAATATTCACATGGTTAACGTATTAGTACTAGGCCTGTGGTAGATGATCATTCCTTGGACATTAGAGTAAAGGGTTATCCCAAGCTCAGCCTCTTCTCCAATAGTCTAGTTTGTTCCCACTTTGTTACCTAGTTGGTTTATATTGGCTTTATCTTATATCAGTCCTATCTAAGAGAAAAAAACAAAAACGAGAACGTCCAAACTGGAGGAGAAAGCCTTCATAAGAAAACGTAAAGCCCATCGATTATTTCGGCTGGATTACAAGATCTGGAGAACCATTCCACCATTAAACATTGTAGAGTCTAATTGGTCCTCAGTGGCGGGTTTGGTTCCTACTATTGAGTTAAAGGGATTTAGGCCCCATCAACAGGTTCATCTTTGAGCATGAAGTTCCCAATATTATCTATGGTCTAGGAAGGCAAATTGGTAGGATTTCTAGGAAATTTGTAGAATTTATCTATACCATTCCCAAATACTATGATGGTTGGATTGTAAAGATTTCATTTCTCCACATAGATATAATTTCATCATCATCATAAATAATCCACCATTATTCTAACTACATAGATATTCAAAATAAATTTCATTGTGGAATTTAGTTTTCGATCAATGTTCCAAACAATGGCTATTTAATGAAATCTAGAATCACTTGGGATCATCACTGGAATCATCCTTGGATTGGTTGAGAACTATGGTTGAGATTAATCCTTTGACTTTGAACCATGCCTAATAAATCTTCAATATTTTGACCATTGATCTTAAGAGAATTGAACTAGTGTAAAGGTTTGATCCAAGTTAAACATTATATTGTGATATAGATCTTTTGCTTGCACTGTTCATAGATTAGTCAACTACAAAATGTGAATAATATGACTAAAAGTACACCATTTGGGGTACTTGATATATATTTGTATGCATATTTCTTCATTGAAAGGTGACTTTGGGGTGTCTTCATTGTTCTAAAGGCATGATTTACATATTTGTAGGCATTTCTCACCATTGAGATTCCTTTCTAGAATCAATATACATTGTTCGATGCATTTCCTCATATTTGGAGGCATCTTTCACCATTCATATTTCAGAGGGTGATGTGGACTTTCGAGCACATTTCTCAAACATGGTTGCACTTATATAGAGGAGCACCCTATATGAGAAGATGACATGTGGACTCATGAGCTAGTCACACACCTTGAAATAGGGGAAATCCACCTTTCTTAAGGAGTGATCCACAGTTGGAGGTAATCTATGGAGTATTTTATGTTCAAATGCATATCAAGGGGAGAAGTGTTCCATATTTGTAGGGGCCAAATGTTATTTTTAAGTGAAGAAATGATAAAAAACATATATGAATAGGGTCACATGGCTTGAGAATATGACATGTGGGATTGATCCAGGTGGTTTTTGGTGGCCTCCCACCTATTCCAACTAGATCATTTTGGCAGTTTGGAAGTTTGGAAGTTTTTTCCTAGTTTTCAGGTCCCTGACTTCAGGGGACGTTTTGAGGCCCTAATTTTTTTTTTTATGGCTCTCCACAATTAGAATGTGGAGAAAGTCTAAGTCTAATGAAAACATGTGTACTCCTCAGATAGAACTTTCCAATAGGCTATCGTGCACCTAAAACGGAGATCATATGCAAAAGTTACGACCCCGGGAAGTTGATGTACTAGCTTACCCTAAAGGGGCCCACATGACTTTTGGCACTTCATCTCCTAGGGTCAGGTTTTTGGATGTCTAGGGTTTTGGAATTCCTTTTTATTGTAAAAAGGCTTGGAGAGCCTCATTATAACCATATTATTGTGAATGAGCACATCCATCACATATCTTCTCATAGATAAGCCGCCACCATTCTAGCAAGCTTGTTTTCTGTTGCATTTTACAGTTTCAACACATTTTCTTATTGAATAGAAACTAGTTTTATTGTATCTTTGTTATTCTTGTGTCTCTGTGTTAAGAATAATAATAATATGTATTCATTTTCATTTTGATCATAAAATCCAGATCAGTGGTATGAGCGCGGTCTTCTCCTTGTCGTTCTTAATGCATGTCCCCGATGAGGTCATGGTACAAAGAATTGGGTCTCAAGATTGTTTCTCTTTACGAAAAAATCTATCGCATGCCAAATCGACCTCTCATGGTGGGGGAAAATAAAGATGGCGGGACTAGATATCCTTTCAAAATGTTTCTCGAGGAAGCCCTCATGCAACAAAGGAATGAAATAATGGATAGTTTTGCGCAAATCCTTCGGTGGCTAGCAACAGGTGATGCATATTCCTCAAACGGAGGAACCGTCCCCTTCAAGGTACAAAACAAATTTTATATTCCCATATTTGAAGGTCATATAGATGCAGATGTTGTAGACAAATGGTTAAATCTGCTAGAAGGGTATTTTTCTGTCCATGACTTTTCAAATAGATTAAATATTATGTTTGCACTCCTCAATGTTGTCCCCCATGTCAAATATTGGTGGGAGACTTTCTGTGAGAAAAAGGAAACAGATGAACCATCATTATTTATAGTTGTGTTCACCTGGGAGTCCTTCAGGGATGATATCAAGGAACAATACTACCTTGTCAGAATTTATGACGACCTATATACAAAATGGACCACACTACGGCAGGAAAGAGACCAAGAAATGCCAGAGTTCACAAATATCTTCCATACCTTGCACCCCAAGCTAGGTATCAATGATTCTAAGAAAAATCTGGTGCTCAATTATCATAGTGGTCTGCATAGATACATCCATGCCAAAATGCAGTTTTTGGACATCTCGTCCTTGGGTGCATCCTATCAATATGTCATCAAAATTGAGCAAAATTTTAAAACAAATATGAAAAAATTTAGGCCTGGGAACCCCTCACATTAGAAGCAAGTAAAGGGAAGCCCAAAACCGCATAACAAAGGACATATCAAAGATAGACAACCTCAGGACAACCAGTCTAGGCCATAAGCAAAGAAGGACACCAGAAAGACAAAGAAAGATACCAGGAACTGGTCTGACTTCCATAAGATCCCCTAGCATAACACTGTTTATTACCACTCGAAGAAATCATTGGTGGCTGAGGTGAAAGCCTCTAAATCAGATGTGGGTTCCAACTCTAAGTCAGAACTAGAAAGGGGGAGATAGATCATTGATGCAGAACCCAATGCCATAGTTACTACCACCAAGGTCCATCTCGGTGAACTAGACAAACCAGAAGAAGGTGAGTGCCTCTTTCATTCACATGTGTGGGTAAAAGGCACCGCACTTTATCATTGATAGCAGTAGCTAGAAGAGCCTCATCTAAGAATAGGTTTTCAAGTGTATAGCCCCGCCGACAATGCTCCACCCGCAACCCTACAACATTCTATGGATCCGCCATGTAAGCGATCTCTGCATCATCCAACAATGTCTCTTGTCATACAATATCAAGCCCTTCAAAGATGAGGTATTGTGTGATGTTTCTCCTCTTGAAGTTTTTAATTTTCTTTTGGGACAACCTTATTTATGGAAACTTCATGTTCTATACGAGTCTAGGCCTCACAGTGTTATTATTACTTTGAACAGGAAATTATATAGGATACCCGAGGCAGTCCCACCTAGTGATATTTCCTTGATCTCTGCAAAGAAATGAAGGAAGGTCATCTCTCAGACTGGGAAGTTTTTTTTCTTCATGATTCAATCTTAGAGTGAGTGAAATATTACATCTGCATCCAGGGGCTCCATGACCGACCTCTCCACATAGCATAATACAAATATATCTTCTCCTCACCTATCGAGGTACCTATGCACTATCAGGTCAAGCATCCCATCGATCTGATCCCCAGTACATCGCTTCCCAATGGGCTAGTATATTGAAACTCTCTGTTAGAGAATGAGGATATCAAGAAATAGATCAAATAAATTCTCTACAAGGGGCACATCCATCCCAACTCATCGCCTTGTGGGAGTCCAATCATGTTGGTGCATAATAAAGAAGGGACATGGAAGCTCTACATTGATTACCAATATCTAAATAAAATC
>JASDQU010192106.1:20207-33715 GCA_032191745.1 Picea mariana | reverse complement strand
ACTTGATTCCATGTGTTTGCAAATATTGCAGAAATCGAGTTCTGCAGAGGCACTTCCTTCAAACCATTTACATGTGACCATATGCGCAAAAATATTGGCACAGGGGTAGACCTAGGTTTCAATGCTACAACAACGCATGAACAAAACCCTAACTACCGACCCTTTAGGCAACACATGCGAAGAAGATGAAGTCTCACCCAAGGTAGAGGCAGGGGTGGTTGGAGGACTCAGAGGTTCACCCCCACCCATGACAAAATATTTGTGCAACTCGCTAGATCCTTCTTCCTTGTGTTGTAGCACAAAGCCTTCTATAATCTCTATAATAACTTGCACTTAGCTCTGTAACCCTTCTATAGTCATGCACGGAGCACTACTAACACTTATCTTACATCACAGAGATAGGCTACCGTCCCTTACTTACTTCGCCTAGACATCTATTTATACATACAAAAGTGGGCCTAAGCGTGGGTGAATCCATGGGCCGACATCCCTTTCCCATTACATTGTCCTAAAACCCAAAAATGGGCTCGCAAGTGGGATGAGATCCCATGATATCTGCTTCATTTGGCGCTCCATCTTTGACAGGCTGTCAAAGTCCCAAAAATGGTCAAATATGACCAAGTGTTACTCAAAACTTGGTCAAGGGACAACAAGCCCCCAACACTCACCTGTGACTCATCCTGAGTCACTCTGGTCTGAGCAATTCCACTTCGAACGCCTTGATATTGGCTCGAGATGCTTTGATCTTCTACAATGCTACTACTTCTTGCCCAATGAACTCTTGAATAAGTGCATCATTGACTGGTCCTTTGAGGAATTGTTCTACTATACTAACAACCTGTTCAATTTCTACTCCTTGGCTTTCAAGTTCAGTGAATAGTTGACATGCCTTTTCTTGCACTGGTTGAAGTCATTGAGAGACTTCCATTAATTTACTCTAGAATGTGCGTACTTGTTGCTGGGTCATGAGTTTCTCTGGAAACCTCTTCATTGTCTCAACTGGTGACAAATCCTTTAGCTACACTTGTAATGTGTCTGCTTGCTGTTGTGCGTGTTGGAGCTGGGACTCTAACGCCTGTAATTCTTGACTTTCTGTGAGGCTTTCATATGTCTGAGCACTTCTGCAGCTCAATTGCTTATATTCCAAGGCAAAGGATTTTAGTCAATCAATTGCGCTTTGGGCAGTGGCCTCTCTTAGATCTCTTATTTCTTGAGGTGTCTCAGGAACAGTGTGAAGTTCTAGGTCTATGATGCGTTGATGAAGTTGCTGGATCACTCCTTCTAGTTATGCCACCTGCTGTGGAACTCATTCTTCTATTTAGACTTCGAGGAGTGTCACAGAGTGAAGTGCTATGTGAACCCGTTTCTGTACTTTGAGTTTCTCTGCGAGAAATTGTTCCCTGTCTTGCTGTAGCGCTGATTTCTCTTTCTCCCACTTTTCTTGAAGAGCTAGTTTTTCCTGTTCTACATTACTACGTTGTTCTAGCATATCTTTCTGTGCCTGTGCCAAAGCTTGGGTAGCTTGTACTGTCTCTTCCTGATCTTGTCTAAGGTGAGCTTCAACTTTATTAGAAATTTGGTGCAGTTGGGCTGGCTCATCTCCTAGTTCTTCTATTCCACTTGTTGAGGGTGCAGTAGAAACTGCGTGGCTGGATTGTAGTGCCTGCTGCACTTCTCAAAGTTTTCCCTTAATTCGGCTAAATACCTCCTCCTTCTTCACTTCTTTCTTTTCCGCGATATCCAGTGAAGCATCATTCAACTCAGCGACTAAAAATTCAAATCGTCTAAGGTTAGGGTAGTCTTAAACATACCCTTGGTGGCTTTGTGATAGCAATATAGAAGAAAATTTACACACACATTTACCTCCTGGTGTTTGCCAAAGTGCAGGATCTTCATAACATTCAACAATGTAGATTGCGCAAGGTTCTAGGTCCAAGAATGTGGGATGATCTTCAAGTTCTTTCCCTTCATCTTCGTTAGATACTTGTGTAGGGTAAGCATACTGTAGACTTTCCTGTTGCCAAGGTTGAAGTCACTAAACTTCAATACTGCGAGATTGTCTTGATCGGCTCGAACTACGTGCACTCCTTTCAGAAGGTACACAGTGATCAAAGTATACTCAAAGTCTCTGGGTACACTGTCGCAGTTAATCCCACTGCTTAGAGTTCGTATGTAAGTTGGAAAAATGCATGGAATAAGATTGGCATTCACAATGTCGTCTCTGTGCTATTTTCTTGTCCCTGTTGTGGTTCCGGAAGGTCATGCTCCATGAGAAATTGAGGGAGAAGCTTGGATTCCTCCTATTGATGATGCTTTCACACCTACAGACATCCTTCTTTCTGACATGACTCTCTTAGCCATTAAGTCAATCAGAACGTCTCCGACTACTTTCTCTACTATGTTGAGATCGTTTGACATACAAGCTCAGGGTCAATTAGATCGGGTGTGAATTGGATTTAGAAACTGCAGTGGAGGGTATGGGAATAAGGCAATGATCATAGTGCAAAATAATCACAGGCTATGGGCTCAAGTTCTTAGTTAGCAAAAGGTATTCTCGGGGCATGGTGCGGCGGACTAAGAAAGAAAGTTAGCAACAGTCTGCTTGAAACGGGTATGAGGCGTCATTAAATCATGTTCTGTCCATTTATGTTGCGGTCTGATGGTCTAGTGGTGAACCATCAATGCTTTTCGACCCATTTGGAGCGTCAGTTGAATGGTTATATCATCTTCCAACGACTATATTGCTTCGCCTCGGCAAAGTGGCCTATGTCGCTATTCTGATATCTCGTTGAAGTTCAATTTTTGCAAGTTTCCCATTCTACGAGGTCCCCTCTGAAATATTCTATAGTCTTCCAATCTTAGCTCTCCTTTTACTTAGTTTCCTAGCCCTTTTTCCAGTGAGATTCATCTCGGGGATTCTCTTTCCATTTTGATTCTTATTTTCCTTGAACATAGGTACTTCGTGTTGTTGAGATTCTCTCCTAAGACCCAGGGGTAATAATTCTTTTTTTTATGGAACATGTGCTTCAGGCTTCTATGAGCCTTCTAAAATTCTTTTAGCTTCAACATCTGGGCCTCTAACGATAAGTGGCTTCGATCTGTTCTCCTGTTCTTCAAAAAACTGCATAATCCTTCTGGTCATGAAATCTGTTAACTCTTGTATCTGTTGTTCTAAAACTTTTTCTTCTTCTTCCTTTATGTCTTGATCTCTCTTAATCCAAGGTTTTCCAAGTAACATAGTAAATGGGGTGCTTTCCTCAATAAACTTAATAATCTCAAAATCTTCTTCAGTCGAATTTCCATTGACTGTTATAGTTATCTGAGCGAGTTTTCCACATAACATTATCGGTTTTCCTCTGAATAGTCCTATTCCTCCCAGTGAAGGAATCATGGTGGGCTTCCCTATAACTTCCCAAGTTCTTTCTGGCATGATGTTCACTTGTGTTTCTTCGTCAAGAATACAGTCAATGCCGAAGTCCCCTAGTCTTGCTTCAACTTGTTCCTTTTCTTTGAAGATCTCTGGTAATCATACATCTTTATGTTCTTTCAAGGTTTCTTTCATCTGTATTAACACTTTCTCTGATTCTTTCTGAGATTCAACTATTTCTAGAGCTTTCTTAGGGTTTTCTTCATTGAGATTCATTCTTTCAAGCTTAGCAATCATTCTAGGGAAATCCAATACTTCATGGTCCAAAGCTTTGTAACAGAGACAACTAGGTTTTCCACGCGGGCATTCCTTAGCTAGATGGCCTGGTTTTCTGTAAATGTAACATAGGGTTAATCCTCTCTTTCTTGTGAATGATCCCCAGCCTCTTCTGTACTGTGCACTAGAATCATGGTAGCTAGCCTGCAAAAAATTCTTTCTAGGATCCTGCATCCATTGGTTAGTCCAAACATTCTTTCTATACATAAGTATAACATATTTATCATTATTCTTACTAGATCTATTCATATCAAACCTTCTTTCATCTAACAATGCTCTAGTTTTCAAGCTAGGACAGACTCTATCAAGCATACTTAGATCCATATTTTAGAAACAATTTTTTTTTCACTTATCTTACTTTTACAAAGCATAAAGCTTCCATATCTAAAAACTTTTAGCTGTTCTTACCTCTATCAGAGCACATAGCTTACAGATCTTACCTCTTTCTATAAATCTGACCTCTTTTCTTCAAAAACTTCCACTTTAACCTTTCTTAGAGCACAAAGCATTTAGATATGACTTCTTTTCTTCAGATCTGTCCTTCCTTATTTAGCATAGAGCTTATCAGATCAAGTGTATTACTGTTCACTAGGGCATAGGTCCACGCACAAATCTTCCAAGTTTCAGGACGAATATTTGCACCAAGCTTCTTCTTTCTCAGTTCCCAGCAATCACAGTTTCAGGTCCCGGTAACGGAACCATTTGTTGGAACAGGGGAAGACCCAGGGCTCAATGCTACAACAATGCACCAACAAAACCCTAACTACCGGCCCTTTCGACAACACATGTGAAGCATATGAAGTCTCACCCGAGGTAGAGGCAGGGGTGTTTACAGGACTCAGATGTCTATAATCTTAGCTGGGACACAGATATGTGATTCTAAATCTTAACAGAGCACTTAGCAATTAACCTTCATCAATATTCAGTTCTTAGTAAGAGTGCATACATACCCTAATTACAGAGTATCGCAGTATGCAACCAGATCCATCATCTAATAACACTTAACATAACAAGAACATATTAGATCTAGCAGATTCAAGCACTAAGCACATCCATATAGGTCAGATCTAGCATTCATTCACATGATTAAGCACAAAGCAACATCATATCTATCTAACATGCATCCCATAGAAACACATTGATGCATCACACAAAGTAGAGCATACAAATTTAAAATAATATCACTATATAAAATTGGAGGATATATTCTTTTTTAGATTTATTATGGTAGTATTGATTTCATCATTATTAATAGTAAATTTAAAATTTTTGTAAACTTGAAAAATTTTAAATGTTTGTTAAAAAGTTAATAATTAAAAAAACATAAGATAAAAGTTAATCCAATAAAAATAATATCAATATATTTTTCCTTAAAAATTTCAACTTAAAATAATATCATTTTGTTAAAATTTAAACAATATGTTTTATACAAATTTAAACAAATTCCTTTTTTATATAATACATCATCATTACAATAAACTTTACAATAAACTTAAAGAATAATAATATACACTTTACAAAAAAAAAATTCATCCTACATTAATAAATTTAACATAAATCAAATTTCTTGGTCAATTCATTAATATAACTCTCTTACTCTCACACATATGGGTGGTGTATGAAATAGAAATATTTAGCTCCCTTTACTTGTGCATGTAATTACATCTCACACACATATGGGTGGTGGATCAAATTGAAATATTTAGTTCCCTCAACTTGTGCATGCAATTCTTTGAAATTAAAATTAGTTAGTACTATATTCAAATATTCAAATGATATAAAATGTTTTTTATGAGTAAAATGTATTTTTTGAAATTTTTTTGTGTTAGTTTACAAAGTGATACAATATATCATAAGTGAGTGTTAATTGGTAGTGGAGATAATTATTATTAGTTACATTTTGCATTGAAAATAATTTGTTTATGATTAGTAAGGACATAAACTTACATTTTTACTAGATGTTTCTAGGTTTGGGTGACTATTTTATTCTATTGTGTCAAAAGAAAATGAGTTTTTAGACAATAAAAAATAGTGTATGTCTTACTCCAAGATCAAAAGGAAATTTTAACCTAAATAATATTTGCAAGAAAACTAGTTTCCTCAATTTTTCTTTTGGTCATAGACTAGATTGCCTTCAAAATATCATATGATTTTTAATAAGATTTAATCTTAGTTCCATATATGGAACCAAACACTACTCTAGATTCCTTTTTAATCTCTTACCAAAAAAAACTTGTTTATAAATTATTATAAAAATGTTAATTGTTTTAATATGTTTTATTATTTAAAATTAAGTTAAATATAATAATAAAATATTAACATTAAATATTATCACAATACAAAACTACCCAAAAAAATACCCAAAAACTATGCAAAATCAACGAAGAATAAAAACATAATTTTAGCAAAATCAAGAAGAATAAAAAGTATCAAATGGAAGTATATAAAAAAACTTAAAATTCATTTAATAGATTTTTGGTTATTAATCCTCGTCGAAGGCATAGAGGGACTATAGCGATCGATAATTCGTTGACTTCATATTAATATATCCTTTGACTATACATTTTTTCATAATCTCTATTGTTCGAACTAGAGAACTAATAAAATTATTTTTTATATAATAAAAAAAACCTTATATGTCATCATCTCATTGAAGAATAGATTTGAAGTCTTATTGCGAGCTTCGCTATTCCCAATGTCTTAAATGTTTATATATCCAAAGTTTTGAGCATCGACACTCTTTTTTAATTTTTTAATTTTTATTGAAGTGTTTACATACCAAAAGTTTTGAGCATCGATGCTCTTTTTTATTTTTATTTTTCTATTTCTATTGAAATGTTTACATGTTGAATGTTTTGAGCATTGACACTCTTTTTGAGGTACTTGAATAGGACTGATAGCTTAAATTTTTACATAGCGTGAGGCCCTTAAATAAGCCTCACAACCTTAAATGTTTACTTAAATAGGCCTCGCATAGTACATTTTTCCTCAATTTTTTCCATACAATCTTCCAGTGAATTTGGACAATATTGTTGTCCACCGCCACTTGCATAGTCATCATATGTTTCATATTCTTCTATGCTTGGAATGAAATTTAGTCATCATTGAAGATACATATATTCTTTACTGGTTCACTCGTTGTTGCTTGTTCACTGGTTCATTGGTTCGTCAATTGTTGCTTGTTGTTTGGTTCAACTTTGCAAGGTTGAGGTCTTGCACCTATAGCTGGACTTGTTGGTTCTTTCTTAGTGGTTTGTTTCTTTCTTCTTTCTTTTGTTTGCTTCAAATTTTCAAGGTTGGAGTCTTGCACCCACAGTTGGAGCTATTTTTTGCACTTTGCAGGGTTCAAGTCCTGCACCCGCAATTGGATCTGCGATTCTTTCATTCATCATTGATGAGAAAGTTTCAATACCATAGTTTCATTCCTATTCATTGTTTATTGTTTATTCGTTGACATCATTTCTAGGACCTGCTATTGCACTTTGCAAGGTTGAAATCTTGCACTTGCAATTGGACCTGCGATTCTGTTGTTCATCATTGACGAGTAAGTTTCAATACCATAGTTTCATTCATATTCATTATTTATTGTTTACTATTTATAGTTTGAAAATAAGAATTTTTAGGTATTTATTCATCACTCCTATGCTGCAGACTTTTCATAGAGATTGACATATCTTTCCCTCCTCTTAAATTTTTCTCCAATGTTTTCTCCAAACTCTGAACCATATGTATGCTAATGTTGTGTGCACAACTCCGACTGTCATTTTTTCTAGAATTACAAATCCCAGTCCTTTACCTTATGTGACGAAGTGGAGATCTAACGCATCAATTGAATAAGGAAATTCTTTAGCCTTCCCACCATGCCATCGATGATATTCCCACCTTGCCTCGGAATGAGTACCTACATGCCTTTGCAAAATTTCTTGTAGAAGAAAACTGTAGGTAGGTGTAGAATGGATAAGTATGATACAAAGGTAACCAAGCTGCAACAAAATTGGTGCACCATTGTCAGGAATTATCCATCTTTAATAGTGACATATTTCAGTAAGTTATAAAGATAAATTTCTAGGACCTGGAAGTTCCAGGACAGTGTCTACATTGTATAGGAATAGGAAAAGGAAAAAACAAGTTGATACCTTGGAAAATGATGACATTCACTACCTCATGATAAAAGAGCCAATAACATGTACTCGTTACTATATACATAGAGTAAATGCTTTGAGGCACTTGATATGTAATGCATATACAAGAAACACTGCATATAATGCAGGTGGAATAATAGTCCACTCTACATTATTGATTCATTTTAACAAGTCACATTTTCTTCCACTCAGAAATGAAATGTTAGATACCTTGTCAAATATGAAGAACTACAACTTGTGTTCACAGATGAGACATACTTGATTGGAAGTCGCTTCTTATATTCCAATGACAATCGACTGAGAAACATAAAACATGTCCAAACAAAATACTTTGGAGAACTTGATATGGTATTTTGTGGGGATCTTTACCAGGCACAAGCCATACAATATTCTCTCATATTTGAGTAGCCTATGGTCAACATGCAAACAATGATGCATGGATTTTGGAAAGACAACATAGAGTTCTTTGAATTACATACTAAAATGCGTTAGACAAATGAAAAATTTATTTCAATTCTAAATAGAATGCAGACAGACAACCAAACATGTGATGACTTAAAATATATCAGTTCAATTTGCATGCGACCTGCCCTGGCCGACTGAACATTCCCTTAGTTATTCTACAAGAATAAGGATGTTGCAGCACATAACAAGTATATGCTATCACTCATGCCTAACAATGATATCATCATCAATTCAATTGATCTTGAAGAAGAAAACCATGGCAATGTACCATGCCACCAACATACAACAACTTTCCATTTGCAACTTGTCCTAAAATTATACATGATAGTTGAAATATATTCCAGGAATTATGATTCACAGGATGGCTTAATGAATGGTGCATATGAAATAATCAAAGATTATACCAAAAATGAAAAAGTTGATGTCCTCTGGATTAAGTTGCATGACCCACACATTGTCCATTGACAAGCCAACAAGTTAGATTATCTATATAATTCAAACACTTTGCGTGAATGGACACATATGTTGTGAATATCAAAACCAATATCAACATCAACAAAGATAGGTCAAATGAAGATTCAAAAACAATTTTCAATTCAACTTTCATTTGCACGTACAATCCACAGATCACAAGGACTAACACTTTATAGTGATGGCTTCGACCCTGCTAGAATACAAATACATGGACTTGTATACAAAGCTCTGTCCCATGTCAGAAACATAGAGTCCTTGTATTTGCTAAGTGCTTTTACAAAAGATAACTTCAAAGTCAAATATAAAGTTGATACTGAGATGCAATGCCTTCAGACTAGTGCAAAATGGCATCTGCAATATGATTACCAATCCATACAAACAAACTCATCTATATCAATTCTCTCACTTAAAACACGCAAATTAAATGCACATATGAATGATATACTTAATGACTATGACACAATGCAATATGATATTCTATGCTTGCAAGAAACATACATGACATTATGCATGCAAAATACACAATTTTCAAATCACATTTGCATATCAAGTTACATTACGAATGGAGTGATGATATTAGTGACAAAACATATAACAATTTGGATCATATGCATTTCGAAGAAAAAGATGTTGAGATGGTGCTAGCAAGAGTAATTTTCCATGGATTGCAAATTGCACTATTCAATTTCTATGTTTCTCCGTGTGCAACATTGCCAACATAATGAATGTTTTTTTCAAATGCATTACACCATTTAAATTTGAATGAAACCATTATCATTCTAGGAGACTTGAATGTTGACATGCTACAAAATAGTTCCATAACAAAAGAATTGGAAAACTGCATGTGCAATTACAATATCCTCTTTCTTTTGGTTAAGTTAATGCATCTACAAAGCAAACTTATTGACCATGTATGGTCAAATGTGTCCATTTCACAATACACCCTCTTTATCTTAGACACATATTGGTTTGACCATGATACAATTTGTCTCATACTTGAATTATGAAATATACATCAAACATATTACAAAATCATATTTTCATGTCTCAAATCTTATTTGGATACTTTGTTGCACAAAACCAAATCATTCAGCTAGGATTATCCTACTTCTTAATATTTTCTGGCTAGTAATATAATTTTGCGAGGAAAAATTCTGTATAACCACAACCATGGATCAAGAAAAACAAAGGTTCATGCTTCTAACTGTATATTTTATTCTATTCCTTTGATTCTCATTTACTATATGTACATATTACTTGTTTTCCCTTACATACCAACTTACAATCATGTTCATTGTATTTTGTGTGTTCGCACATTGAAACAAACATAATAACTCGAGAAGAAGAAGGACTCTTAAATACAAATGTAGAAGAAGAGATACAAAGGTGCATGATTTTACTCGTATTTCATATTTCATTGTTTTGTATTTCATTTATTGTATGTATATTTATTCTACTGCTTTGCACCTAATTTATTGTATGTAGATACTACATATATTCGTACATAATAACTTATCTTCATGTCAACTGTATTTTATGTACTTCTACATTGAAATAAATAGGGCTATATTTATTTTTTTACATGTCTTTCTACATACCAACTTACCTTCATGTCCATTGGATTTTCTGCATCGCTACATTGAAAGAAACAAACTAGTTGGACAAGAGGATGAAATATTATATGCCACAACAGAGGATGATGAAGTGCAATATTCGAAAATGTATACCAATAGTGATAGTAAATCAAACACACAAAACAAGTAGGTGGATAAAATATTAGACTAGAAAATAATGATTTGGCAACAATGGGCCTTTGTTGAGACTTCTCGCTTCCAAAAATTTCCCTCCCCTTTTCTATTTTCCCAGTCTCTTTTATCGATTTTTTTTCACTCTTCTATACTTAACCGAATTCCCCTTTCTTTTCCCCCTCTACTTTCCCTTTCTGGTTACATTACTTGTTTGGTTTTCCAAAAATGTTTAGGTGCGCAGGTTGGCCAACTCATGGGTTCACATTTCTACTCATGCTTCTATATCACTAGTCCGACTGACCGCTTTCGAATTCCATACTTAGCTACTTTTTAGATTGTGGGTTCCGAGGATACTGGGCTCAAAATTGCGCTTCTATTGTTCCGTGTCTTGCAAACAACACCTAGAGTTCCGTGATATACAAATTGATAGTCGGACTGCCGGGCTGGCAGGCTCAAGATTATGCTTCTATTGTTATGTAAAATACAAAAAACGCTTAGAGTTCCGCGATATACAGATTGACTGTCAGACTCCCCCATCATGCCCTGTTCTATGTTACACATTTTTGTACTCAAAATTTCTGAGACATACAATTTGACCGTCGGGTCCTCACATCTCCTGAGTATCCCTTGACACCTTATTTCATACTCCACCCCCTTCGATCCTATATGTGACATATAGAATAATTATGAACAATATACAATGCACATGATTATTTAGTCGTTCTGATATTCATGTACACATGCTTGCATCAGAAAAAGTTGGATGAGTGACATGGGCATGAGTAGTCGATCATCGCAAGCATCAATAGAACAACAAGGCCAAAGGTAGATATTCATACATTATGCTCCTTCTATGTTTACCAAACAAATATCCTGAGTTATTTATTCATCTATTCCATTATAAATATGTTGCTGTCATATACAACACATGCTTTTTAGTTCACAAGAAGTATTGATGAGCACAAGTGAAATGCCCAACATAGTGCAAGCTCCAAAGACTAAGAGGTATGGTTACAAAACTTTGACCTGCATACTTCATCCAAATTGTGCATCTACTTGTACATTTATGCCAAAAAAAAAATTGATACAAACTGCGAGTCACATTACTTTTCTTGTTCAAAAAATTTCACCAGGTCTAAACTTATAACACCCAATATACTATCGATAGAAGGCTTGAACATCCGCCAAACTGGACAAGTTTTTTTTGGGGACATAATGGTCATGTATAACACCTACTTATACAAGGAAAACAAAAATAGATGCATTATGCATGCTGACATGACAGACAAAGAAGCCATGATGACAGTCACACTGACTATCCCTACACAACTTGTCGAGAAATATGCAGAGAAGATCTTTCCACGTAATGGGATATCCATTAAAAATTTAAATATATTACAAATTTTAAAAATATCACTAAAAGAGAGGCAATCACAGAAACATAGAGACACACATATTATCCTGGGAAACCCTCATGGGGGAGAAAACCCAATAAAAAATTTCTCAATATAGATAGACCAAATATCGAACAAAAGATCGTCCTCTACTCCTTCACTAGGAAGAGTAGCACACCACTTAACCAAAAAATACCAAGACACAGACCAAGAACCCTCCTCGATGTCAAACTTAGCTGGAGTAGAAGTTCCTCCAAGACTTGCACACTTCTTCATAACTAGAGAGCTAGTGTGGTGAGTGTGTTCAAATGAGACATCATCCTCACATATAAATACAAGTTGTGAGGTGGCGCTAGGATTGTTTCTCTTCACTTAGTGGAGCCGAATTCTCCTAGAAGTGGCTAAAATCACTTTCCAATTATTAGGGGCCAACTTTATAAATACCGCCATACATGTTAGAACTAGATTTGCCTCACCCTATGCAATCTTGAAGAGAAGGCCTTATTCCATTTCCCTATGCAGACTTACTTTCCCTGATTAATGAATCCAGAGACAAAAATAAACATTTTTCCACTTGTACGCACCTCGCAAGTTATACAACATGCGTATATGTTGGCTACTCCACTACAACTCGCATACATCAAGATTTGTGCCAGAAAATAAAAAATAAATGTCAGGTTTACATGTCACGACAAAAGATCTCTGATCCTTGGCCTTCCATATACTGGAAAAATTCAGACTCGGCCCTTCAGTTGCATTTTGAAGGCTATAAAGAAGCCAATTCCGAGCTATGGAAAAGGAGAGAGAATTCAACTTTGAGAACAAAGTTACTCTGGAGAAATTAGTACTTCATTATTGAGTCTACATCCCTTTGTCCTTTAAGTCTAGACATAATTTTCAACTCCCAAGCTCTTCCCTTATTGATGGAGAACCTTTTTGTATCGCTTATATGATCTTGCATTTTGTGGAGGATTAAAGTGGTGGAGACCCAATGGGAAGGAACTCGATTTCTCGGTTCCGAACCATGTCGATACGGAAGTCTGTAATGTTATCACTTTTGTTGATCACTTATTAATAGAAATACTCCTTTCCCGTCCAATTGATATCTTGCAAATATATGTATTATGATCCATGGGAATGTTTGTTTTGAATATTAATGGATTATGCTATCTAATGTGCTAACCTCTTATATTATCACTATATGCTTTCTTTTCTTGTTTGTTGATAACTTGTTGCGGGCATAAGGTTTTGGGTCAAAGTTCTCAATGGTGGACATCATCAAACATTTGGACGAGGTAGGCCTCTTCCTTACCTCCTTTGCACATTAGTTTATATAGCATATGTTGGAATTGAGTCAATTTCTACAGTCACTCCTGTCTATTGTGGTTCACCCTAGCTATAGAGATATTTTCCTCGTAACAATACAAATACATGTTGACCAATCCACAATAGGGGATTTGATCTTATACAATACCCGACTTGATCACTCCACAAAAGGGATTCGATCTATACAATAATGACTCAAATATAAGTAGAATATTCTTCAAAGTTACAATAATTAAACACATTGAACTACCCCGTG
>JASDQU010192105.1:0-11564 GCA_032191745.1 Picea mariana | reverse complement strand
AAAAAATGTCTTGCATTGGGTCTACCTTTAGACGTCCCCTTGGGGCATAAGAAAAAGATGATTGAGTAATTGTATTTTTGGATTTTCAATGGAACTAATGTAAATGTATTGTTTAATTCGACATTTGTTTTATAAAGTGGTTGGTTGAATGTTACAATCATTACATCAAAGATGGGGACTAAGTTCTATAACATCTACACATAGACTTTTGCTTATTTTATTTATTGAGTTTTATTAATATTTTGTATATTTTTAAATATTAATATAAAATTAATTTAATTTAATATGCTTTTAACCTTAACAAATTATTAAGATCGTGATATTGGGATAATATGTATTAACTCTAAAAAAATGTGGGTGGAAACTAAGGAGCCTTATGTTTTCAGAAAACATTGCAACCAAGTGTTTTTTTACCCAAATGTATTGAATGGGAATTGGTGGTTCATACTGAGACATAATCTGAGATCAAAACATCTTTTTGAGAGCAACAATGTTATAATTCCAAGTGAGGAAGATAATCAGGATGATGGCAATGAAGCAGTATGTAAATGCTTTGTTTCGACATTTATATTTTGGATGTGTCATTTTATTATAGTTATGTGTAATGGCCAATTATGTTTTTTTTTTCTTCATTTTATAATGTTGGATATAAAAAGTTCACAACCATTTACAACCACCATTTTGAAAATACATTAAATAGTACAAGCATAAGATGTGGTTTTGATATATTTTTATTGTCATATTTAATGTTTATTACAGAAAAATTATGTTGTATTGTATTAATATATATCTATGTTAACCTTTGAATTACTAAGCATTAATTGAGATATCACAAAGTTGGTGACGTATTCATATAATATAGTAGTAAATATTTATTTTAAAGCATATTTTATTTTAAAAAATGATGATATTAAAAAATCAAACCTCAAATTTTTTTATTGATGTTTGAAAATTTCAAAATTCAAATAAATATGCACTTACTTTGATGGAACTTCTAAGGGAAATTCCAAGAAAATAACTTCTTGCAACATCTATGTGTTTTGGAATCACAATTGTGGTGTTGGCATTACCAAGTTCGATGGCATTCCCAACTTTAACTAGTGCAACTATCATGGCCTTGACCTATTCCACTCCATCCTTTAGTTTTTTAAACATATAATCTTACATTAATCATTATTTTTACATTCCCCTTTAAATAAGTGTCAATATAGGAAGGAAATGGAAATTTTGAAAGTCTTTTTCTAGATCCTAGTCACAATTAAGGACAACTTTAAGGATCCATACTTATCTAAAAGTATAGAAACATTTTGCAATTTTACTAATTCTTAAAATACTAATTATAAAATGTTTGGTGTTATTTTTGTAAAAGTATTCCAATTTATAAGTATTTGTATATCTTTTAGAAAATATTGACAACTTTTAGAGTAAAATCATTTTATCCCATAGAATTTTGGTGAATAATTTTTTTTTTTAAATAGAAATTAGCAAATTATTTTTAGAAGAAAACAAGACAAATCATGAAGTTTATCCTCTAAAGTTCTCCCTCACCATAATCCAACCCTAGAAATATTTGATATAAATTGTTACCATGGAAGACAAAGATTAAAATTCATTATTATTAATGATTTCATTTTCATATTTAATAATTTAAATTTGACTAATTATAATTTTAAATAATAAAAATTATTAAATATAACTATTATAAATTTAATGAACAATTATTATAACTTTATCATTAAAATGGATGAAAAAATAATATTTCATAGGAGTAATTATTCAAGTTGATTTTTTCATTCATTAACCAAATTCAATATTTGCATACATTTTAATACAAAATAAATAAAATACAATACTTAGCATACTTTTCTAATAGAATATTAAACTAATACTTACATACCTTTTGGGCTTCCTAAGCTCTTTGAGAGGCTTCCAACCAAATAGTAGTGTTGGAGCAGACAATTTTGGGAGTTAAGCGCACTAATCAAGGAAGAATGGACCAAAGGAAGCAGCACGTGCCAGAAAAGAAGGAAGACCAGCGCGATCAAGGGCAAAGGAAGCAACGCGCCAGGAAGGAAGGAAGATTGGCGCAAGTAACGGTTGGAGCAAATACTAACCACGCGGAATGAACTTAGAAAGTGGAAAAGTGGAGTCCACTTAGAAATTAGGGTTTTGGAGTCATAATGTAAGGTTTTTAACCCATTTTTTAGTATAAATAGAAGATGTATGAGGAAGATAGGGGAGATCTTACGAGATCAGAGAACTCATGTGTGAAGAGCCTATTTGGGAGAACCTTTTTGAGTCTTGAGTTTTTGGTATGTTTAGTTGAGGAGCTAATGGAGTCAGTTTTGAGATGTAACTGAGGGTCAGGTCGCAAGATGTGTAGCTTGGTGCGACGTTGGTCAACCTCACTATTCTCAAACCCTATGATGTAATACGTTCAATGTTATTTTGATAAAGAATAAGAAATAAGAAAAAGATCTTTGTGGACGTAGCCCAGGGGGGTGAACCATAGTAAAATGGTGTTTTTGTGTGTGTTGTGTTCAATTTACATGCTTTATAATGAACAAATGTTTAGATGAATGCATCTGTTAGGGTTTATTTGCAGCACACACTAGTATAATGAATGTTACTGAATGGATAAAATAATAGATATGATAAATGTTGTGGTGGAATGCATGTTAAAATAGAAGAATAAGTAAAAATAGCATCCCCAACCCTTTCCATGATCACATAAATCTGCATCTTGCAGTCACCCATAAACCATCTTGGGTGAGACTGTGTTGTACACTATGTGTGCGGTGTAACCTTTTGGTCTACCAAAAGGGTCGATTGTGAAAAGGGTTTTGTTGGAGAACTAAGGTAGAACCCGAGTCAGTCCATACACCCAACAAATGGTTTCGTTGCCGGCTGGAACTTAGAAGAACAACCTCGAAGGGGTTTGGTGAAGAAGATGCAGTGGTAAAAAGGTATGTTCATGACATGGAATCCTACAAAGCAAGTGATTGAAATATGGTTGGAGACAAAGCAGCTAGAGTTCGCATAGAAAGACAATAAGGGTTCCGAATATACACCGCACTAGTATCTACATAGGTATGTGTTTACTGATTTGCATGAAGCATATTTTTGTTACTTTCCAGAATTATTACAGGAATAGTTATTAAGGTTGAAGGATACCCATCCGACTAATCAGATCAGGCCAGTAGAGTTTGTCGTAGATACAACGAAGTCATATACTGCTAAAGAGTAGGACCTTAATTATATGATAAAGGTATGATGACCATGGAATCACATAGCTAGATCACTCTATGCGCATGGGGGAGTTGGGGGAAGCACTAAGGAAGATTTCAGAGATGGAGAAGGCTCTGGAGAGTAGCCAGAAGAAGGAAGCAATGGACCCCATCATGATGGATGATGAACAGACCGGGGAAATCATAAGGAATATAGGTGTGATGTGTAACAGACGACCCTACTAGTATAAGATGAATACTAAGAAGAGGGCAGTAGTCGAGCGAGAGGGCTTGAATAGTGATGAGGAAGAGGTAGAGGATATCTTTGCCACGAGGAAGATCAAGGATATCTTGCGCACCACGCATGAGAGGAAAACTATAGGTCATGGGTCCAACAAAAAAGAAGGCTCTCCAATCCAGATATGAATTAGTGTGGAACCCACAACCCCATGCGCGACTAAGAAAACTGAAGAATAAAATTCGTTTAACCAACAAGTGATTAGTGGTAGAATAATTTTTACAGGATGTGGGTCCAGTGGAAACTCAAGCAAAAATGTAAGCTCAACAAGTAGCAGTCATGTATCTACACCATGTGAAAGTGGAACTACAGAAAAATTCATAATGGAAGGACAATATCCAACTATTAGGTTACTAGAATTCCAAGGGGATGGGTCAGATGATCTAGAAAAGAATTTATTTATCTGTGAGAAGATATGGGTAGTTAAGCAGATTATAGATGAAGATACAAAGGTTGTGCAGTTGGAAATCACATTTGGAGACTACACACTAGAATGGTACATGGGTCTCGCAGAAAATAACCCGACATGAGCACCTACAACTGTCACAGCGGTAAAGAGGAAGATAATAAATGAATTTCATAATCCAAGCTCAGAAGACCATTTTATGAATGAGATGATAGATATTAAGAAGAAACTAGGAGAATCAGTCTGGGAGGTGGACCATAAGTTCAAAACACTAAAAGGTAAGTTGAAATACCCTATTACTAATATGCAACATAGACATATGTTTGTTAATTCTTTGTTTCCACACTTGAAGTATCTCTTGAGACAACAAAAATTCCAGAGCAAGGCTAAGGATTTGCATGTAGCATTGCAATTAGAAGAAAATGAGTAAAAGCATACAGATTCAGTTGTGGAAGAGTTGAAACAAAATCTGAAGAACTCAACATTCCAGTTGAATCAGAATAAAGGAAAGGAGAAAAGATAAGATGTCTAGTGTACAATGTGCAGGACAAAAGGTCATCACAAGAATGAGTGCCCATTATTTGCGTAGTATATAGGAGTGAGTATGCCAAACCCTTTATCTTTAGGAGGACCATGGTGTGAGATATATAAAGTACATGGGCATGATCCCTATCATTCCCCATGACGTAGAAGTATCAGATAGTACTAAAGAGTACATTTTGTAAATTTTTCAAGTCAGTTGGACACGAAGACAAAGACTGTAGAACTCTGGAGATGATGAAAGAAAGGATTTCAGATACATATAGAGTGCAAGTTGAACAGATAATAGGACAACCTATGGAGAAGTAGTAGTATAATAACGTGCAACAGTCACCGTATAATCATCCACAACCACAGTATAATGCACAACAGTTTCAAGGGAAACAACTGTATAATCCCACACAATAGTGCGCAACACCACCACAGTACAATAATGTGCAGTCGCGGTACAATCAAGGACTGCATTATAATACACCACACAAAGATAATCAAGGGAATAGAGGAGGTCGTGGAGGAAGAGTCTTTGGAGGAGGTTGAGGACCCGTAGTATTCCATAACTTCCAGAATCCTGGACATTATGCAAGAGATTGTCCACAACCACCTACGACATGTATTTATTGTCACGTAGTAGACCATGAAACAAAAGATTGTCCAACAATGTTGACAAAGATACAAGATAAGAGGAATCAGAACAATCATGATGTCCAGTGGATTGTTGTAGAGAACAGAGAAGAAGGTGACAAGAATATTAACGTAGTTACTAGAGGTGGAGCCAAGACAGGGGAAGATGTAGCAAAGAAGGATCAATATCAATACCAGTGGGTCCGGAAGAATACAGTGCCTGAACAGAAGTTTGATGCATGCAAAGAGAAAGAGATATTTAAAGAAGATCGGCAGGATATTATGAAGGAAAATATTGTGTCTACTTCAAGAAAAAAACTAGTAAATGAGATACCAGTGTATGACATTCCTCCACTATTTTATCAGACCAGCAAAAAACAACCTTCAAAGTAAGTAAGTAACTTAAGAAAAATTTTCAGATCTTGTGTAAAGTTTTTGAAAGATAGAAACTCTTTACAAATATTGCAAAATATGTTAGAAAAGTGTCCTCCTGGAGAAGAAGGGGTAAAGACAGCGAATCAAGTCCAAAAGAAGAGGAACAAGTAGAGAATTTAGGTTAAATGAAAACATAGGAGATTTCAATATGGGGGATATCATACTAGACTTAGGGTTTGAAGTCAATGTTATGCCAAAGAAGACATGGAAATCTATGGGGGAGCTCCAATTGGGGTATTCACCTATTCAGTTGAAGCTATCAAATCATCACAAAGTAGTGCCAATTGGAAGATTGAAAGGGATTCCAGTAGTTCTAGATGGTGTGTGCACCAAGGAAGACTTTGAAGTCATTGACATAGTAGATAATAATTCACCATATCATGCTTTATTGGGTTTGGATTGGGATTTTGATAATCAGACTATTATCAATTTGAAGATAAGGAAGATGATCTTTGAATATGGAAAATACATATTTATTGCACCTTTGGATCCCTCATAAAGAGGAAGGTATGTGGAACCTGCAATAGACAATGTTCTTACAGAAGATGTGAATCAGTTATACAGAACTACTGCCTGTGAAGAGGATTATATCAACCCAACTGCAGATGGAATGCTCAGTTGGAGGATTATTAGTTCTTGTGCTTCAAAATCTAACACAGGACTGGAGAACTAGCAACAATGACTACATAAATTATACACCAGAAGATGTGACAAAATGATGCGCGTGTTCAGATGGGTTGGTACAGAGGTAAGAGAACCTCCTACTTTTTATGGTCTGAATGCCTTAGAAGAATTTTTAATGAATTTTGAGGTAGAGGTTATGGAAAATCAGAGATTACCAGCATTAGATATCACTTTGAAAGCTACACCTGCAAGATGGTGGGGAACACATAAGGAGAAGATTAATAATTGGTTTCGGTGCAAAAGGTTACTGCATATTAGATTTGGCGTAGAGCAAGAGAACATATTTTTGGAGAAATATGATGGATTTGGACAAACCCAAGAACATGTAGATAGGTGCATGTTTAAATGGACATTAGTACCCCCAAAAGAATGGCCACACCATTTTATACACACACTAGAAGGCATTCCAAGGAACTGGTACACAGAACAAGAACAACATAGAGAAACTAGTAATTGGCAGGGATGATTTTAGGGGCTAAATTTCGCTCATGGGCTAATTTTCCATGGTTTTTCCAAAAAAGAGATTCGCTATTTTAAAAATGATTCGCCAAAATTCTATAGGATAAAATTATTTTACCTTAAAAATCGCCAAAATTTTATAAAAACTATATAAAATACTTAGAAATTTGAATATTTTTACAAAAATATCGCCAAACATTTATACTTGGCATATGAAGGATTAGTAAGATTCGCCAAGGTTTCCACATTTTAAAATAAATTTCCATCCTTAAAATCATCCCTGCTAATTGGGAAGAAATGTTGCAGAATTTTGTGGTTTCATTTGCCTTTGAACATGAGAGTCCAGAAATAGATACAACGTTGAAGGTGGTAAGAGACATAATATTTGAAGAACCATAATTTGAAATAATCCCAACATATCAGAAGCAGAATGAACAGACAGTGAGATCGTTGTTACATTTTTATCAGGTCGCAAAGGAAGAAGATCTAGTAGAGGATAACCCGTGCAATATCAAGATCCCAGAAGTTGAAGGTGAAAGGGAAGTAGAAGGTCCAAAGCTAGAATCAGAATATTATGCCACCCCATTGAATATCAAGATGGTAAATATTGGAACAACCAAAAAACCGAAGATTGCAAGCATTGGAGATTATTGGGACAATCAAACTGTAGAAAGAATTATAGAGTTACTGGGCGAATACAGTGACATGTTTCCAATAAAATTTTCATAAATGAGGGATTAGTAGGATAATTAGGAGAAATGAAGATCCCTTTGAAACCAGATGCTATACCTATAAGATGTAGACCTTATAGATTGAATCCAATATACAAGGAGAAAGTGAAGGCAGAAATTGACAAAATGTTAGAAGTCAGTGTCATAGAACCCATGGAAGAATCAGAGTGGATCAGCCCTATGGTGGTGCAAGAAAATAAGCAAGGGGGAATCATGATCTATGTTGACTTAAGAAATCTGAATGATGCTTGATTACATGATCCTTTTTCTACTCCTTTCACAAACAAAGTATTGGAGAATGTAGGAGGTCAAGAAGCTTGTTCTTTTACAGATGGATTTTCAGGTTATCATCAGATTAGGATAGCACCAAAAGATAGACATAAGACAACATTTTCTATAGAATGGGGATCATTTCAATATATAGTCATGCCACTTGGGTTGAAAAATGCACCTACAATTTTTTCAAGGGTGGTAGTAGAATATTTTAAGGACTTCATTCATAAGTTTTTGTTGGTTTACTTGGATGATTGGACAATGTTTAGTTTATTGAAGGATCGTGTTGAAGTATTAAGGCTAATGTGAGACAGATGTAGATAGTGTCAGATATCTTTAAACATTAAGAAGTTCATTTTCAACGCACCTTTTGGTATTTTTTTAGGACATGTGATGTGTAAACAAGGTCTGTTGGTTGATCCTGCTAAAATTGTTGTCATTGTTAACTTACCACCACCTAATTAAGTGCGTCGGTTGAAGAGTACACTTGGTCATACAGGGTATTATAGGAATTTCATAAGAGGATATGCATATATTATTGCGCCAATGGAGAAGTTATTGAATAAGGACACTAAGTATTAGTGGAATGATGAATGCTAGCATAGTTTGGATATTTTGAAGGAGAACATGGTTACTGCACCAATTTTAGTGTTTCCAGACTGGGAAAAAGAATTTCATGTGAATGTGGATGCATCTACAATAGAATTAGGAGTAGTGTTGACACGACTAGGAGAAGGTGATATAGATCACCCTATTGCATTTGCAAGCAGAAAGTTATCATATTTAGAACATAACTATAACACTATAGAAAGAGAAGGATTAGCAATGGTGTATGCTTTGTAGAAATACATACATGTTAGGGAAAAATTTCAAGATGTTTACAGATCATTCATCTCTGAGATATGTAGTTAATAAGCCAGTGTTGGGGGGAAGGATATACAGATGGCTACTTTTGTTCCAAGAGTTTGATTTTGAATTTGTACTGAATCCTGGAATATTGAGTGTAGGACCAAATCACTTATCCAGGATAACTAATGGATAAGAACCTAATAACTTGGAAGAAAATTTTATGGTTGCACAATTGTTTTCAGTACAGATAGTTGATGAGTATTTTGTTGACATTATTGAGTTTTTGAGTAAAAGAGTTGCACCAAGAGAATTTAATACTGCATAGAAGAAAATTTTGGTGGTCAGGGCTGCAGACTATCAATTGATTGTAGGTCATTTATACAAACTTGGAGCAGACAACATCTTAAGAAGATGTGTTACGGAGAATGAAAGGCCTATCATTTTAGCATAAGCACATGAAGGCATTGTTGGAGGACATTACGCAGGAAAAGCTACCATGCAGAAGGTATTGCGCACAAGATTATGGTGGCCAACAGTTCATAAGGATTCAAAGGAATTCTGTTAGAAGTGTGATGTTTGTCAAAGAGTTGGGAAACCATCGAGGAGGGATGAGATGACCGCAAATAACCTTACAATTGTGATGACTGCGCTCATTCACAAGAAGATGGTTACACTGAGGCTCTGAAGGTATTTTACAATAAACAAGACTATCAAAAACCCTAGACATCCAAAAACCTAACCCTAGGAGATGAAGTGCCAAAAGTCATGTGGGCCCCGTTTGGGTAAGTTAGTACATCAACTTCCCGGGGTTGTAACTTTTTCATACGATCTTTGATTTGGGCGCACGATATCCCGTTGGAAAGGTCTAACCGAGAATAAAAATCTTTGACTAGCCTAGGAAAGTGCCTTCAGCATTCGTCTGGGCCCCAAATCCCAAAAAACATCGTTTAAGGCCTCAAAACAGCTCCGGAAGTTTGGAACCCGAAAAACTGTTGAACAACTGCCAAGGTGGAAAACTATTTTTTGAGCCAGTGGAATAGGTAGATGGCCACCGATATCCACCTGGATCAATCCTCCCTCCTTAGGGAGCAATGATCTGAATTTCTTTGAGTTCCCCCATCAGATGAGGAAATTTCTGCTGAATTTGGCCCTGGGTGAGCCACTTGCCTTGGTACAAAAGCTGCCCTGCTTTGACGACTCGATAAAGTTGGATCCTTTGTTGTTGAGTGCCCTTGATCTGTGTGTCCATAATCTGATCACTAGATGCATGTTTTATGCAGTAGGGGTTGAGCTATGTTGGTGTCAGTTGTTCTGCTACTTCTGTGGTGTCCAATAATGGTGGGAAATAAGGTCGAAGGAGATCCACGTTGAACACTGGGTGCAATCCAAGGAAAGGAGGAATGTTGAGCTCAAAAGAATTATCCCCCACAGCCTTGGTGATGGTGTACAACCCATAACGGAGTGGGCGAAGCTTCCTATGTGGTCCTGTAAGGCGTTCTTTCTGCAAGTGTAACCAAACTTTGTCACCCACCTGAAACTTATGTGGCACCCGATGTTGATTATGGCATTGCTTATACTTGTCATTGGACTTCTATAGGATATCCTAAACTTGTTGGCAGATGTTGTGGATCCTCTCAATGAACTGGGTGGCTTTGTCATCTTCAGCTGGAGCAGGAGATGAGTCAGCCAAGGTGACCGCAAGGGGAAGTGAAACATCTATGGGACCCAATGGTTGGAATTCCAACCCCACCTAAAAGGGGTTGTGGTCGATTTAATTATGCGGGGCTCAGTTGTAGCTATGTTGGACATAGGGAAGACTCTCATCTCATGTGTGAGGGTTCTTGGAATTATGCATGTGAGGAATATGCACAATCATTCGATTTACGACCTCGGTTTGGCCATTTGTCTGGGGGTGGAAGGCCGTGGATTTGGTGAGCTTAGTGTCCAGCAATGACCAGAGGATTTACAATCTCGCTCGCTTGATGGAATGCATATATGGCCCAGATGACACAACAACCCATCTTGAAGATGAAAATTATCGACAACTGCGTTTGCACCCAAAATTTGGTAGGTGCTAGCAAAATCTAGGTCTGTCTCATAGAGTTGGGGCCATTCAAAGGTCTCATGGCCACAAGAGTCTATCACCATGGTGAGTGTCGCGAATGGCGGTCTGTTGAGGTAATCAACAACGTGGTTGGTGCTTCTTGTTTTATACTTGATGTTGAGGTGGAATTGCTGCAAGTATGTGGACCACTTTTGATGGTGGTCATTCTACAATTTGCCTTGTGTCTGCATGAACTGCAGTGGCTTATCATCATTTTGGATGACTATCTCCTTCCCAAGAATGTAATGTATCCACTGGTGGCAGGCTTACACAATGGAGTACATTTCTTTTTCGTAAGTAGGGTACTTACAGACAACATCTAATAGTGTCTCACTACGATAGGCCATGGGGTGGTCGTTCTAAGTGAGAACGATGCCCACAGCATAATCTGAAGCATCTATTTTGACCTCAAAGGGATGTTGCAGGTCTAGTAGTGAAATTATTGGGGTTGAGCACAAGCGCTTCTTCAAATAATTGAACTCTTATTGTTGGGACCGACCCCACACAAATTTCTCCTTACCACCACCCCTGGTTATTTGGCTGAGGGCCCATGTAATATGGGAGAATCCCAACATGAACCTGTGGTAGAAATTGGTAAGGCATAAGAAGCTCTGAAGCTCAGTGAGTGTGGTTGGGGCTGGCTAGTCATGGATGACTTGGATCTTGGTTTTTTCCACATGTACCCCATGTTAATCAATGATGCAGCCCAGGTAATGGACCCTATCCATGCCGAAGGAGATTTTTTCCATGTTGGCGTATATCTTGTGTTGCCGCGGGGTGTGAAAAACCTATTGAATATGTTGCAAGTGTTATGCCCAAGTCTTATTGTAAATGAGAATGTCATCCAGATACACCACTACAAAATTATTGGTGAATGGTCACAGGATATCATCCATCATCCTCATGAAAGTGGTTGGAGCATTTTTCAAACCAAAGG
>JASDQU010192104.1:22695-32891 GCA_032191745.1 Picea mariana | reverse complement strand
GAGAGTTCTGGTTTATTTTCTTGGATTTTCTGGTTTTGTGGTGGAGTTCTGCAGTCTTTGAGTATCATTGCAGGGGGCACTGGGTTGCTAGGGGTTTTGGGCACGGGGGCCAGGATTCCTTTTGGTTTCCTGGAGCTAGGGAGACGGACAGGTTGCTCCTAGCTAGCTGGGTAGATAGTTGGTTTGGGCAGAGTTAGTCAGTGCATCAAGCAACAACAAAGCAGTAGGCTGGACAACCGGGTCAACGGAGAAATTAGCACCAGGAGGAGGTAATTTAATTTTATTCTGTTAAGTTATTTTCATGCTGTAGATAGATTTGAATTTCTGCAGAATATTTATGCTTGTAGGATGTGAATGAATAATTTACGTATCAGAAGGGAAATATATGTTAATTGTATTAAATTTTGGATTTAATTTAGTATGGTCCCTACAATTTTGGTCATTCCAGTATTTGTTATTTCTTACGGATTCTTTGTAAACAATGTCTTTCCTTCAAAGATTTGGCTCTGTGGAAAGTCTCCTTCAGTATACTGGACTGCTCCTTAAGCTTTAGGTTTTTAAACGTGTAGTTATGAGAGAGAGAGGATTATTATTATTGTCTGGGGTTTGTACTTCCCCTCGGAATTTCCTCTACTACCCCAAGCGTAAACGTCTGGGTATAGGTACCGATTCTACAATTTAAAGCAGGATACCCCGATTGTAAATTCTTTAGAATGCTTCTTGTGTATTACATGTTTGGAGCTTCTTACTTCTTAAGTTGTTTGTGTTTTATTTCCATTCGGATATAGCTTAGATGTTCGTATCTCAGGTAGTGTCGCACGTTAAGTTCCTCTCTGGAGTTCTAATCAAAACTTTATAGCCCTTAAGATGCTTTCGTAAGTCCCTAACAGGTTCTAGAGATTCATTGTGTATTCATTTTTCTTTTGGGTCAAAGTTATAGAAAGTTACAGTACTCATGGAGACATCCGTGCTTGTTTCATATAAAGGTCTATGAAGTCGAAGCATTCTTATAGATATTTCTCGGTTGAAGCATTAATTTTTCTTTAATATTGAAACTATCATTCTTATTATTTAAAGGATTGGAAACCGAGATCTAATGATGGGGCTCTGTGTTTACTAGGGTACCCATCAGAAATCCCTGGACCATCCTCCCCTCAACCTAGGACATTTATACAACTAGATACGACAAAGGAAAAGACTCCAGTTCTCCCACCGTGAGTTGAGTACCACATTTCATTAAACTCTCCCTATCATTCATTATTTTATTAAAGGTTCTTTCCATTCTTCTTTTATTATACAATACTAATGTAATTTGAAAAAAATTCCTTACAGGGACTTCGACCGTGCATAGATTCAGGCACAGACTCCTGGTCAAAAGCTCAAAAGGTATTCAGGTTTTAATTCATTACTCTTAAAGAGTACCGTAGGTGTTTTTCTTCCTTTTTCTAATATAATTTTAAGCTGGAAGGGTGAGCATCATGAAGAGAAGATTCTATTCAAGGGATAGCTCGGCCCTATATCTCTGTATTTTAAGATCAACGGTCATCAGAGATTTTTACCTTATTAATATATATCTGGCTGAATTCGCATGTGGTTAACTTTTATATTTTGAGTATTTGATTTTAGGGCAATACGGATAGTGACCTCTGTCTAGCAATTTGGTCTTTTAATGAATAATTCTAGAAAAAGATATCAACATAATTCTAGGGATAGTTATTCTTTATTGATTTTTCTTCTTCGATCTTATGGAAACAGATTTCATTGATTTTCTAGTTTTAATCCTGTACCCTTTACTCTTTCACATTGTGTTTCGATTTGTATTTTATTGTCTATTATATTTACAATCCGAATTACAATCGTGCAATGTAAGGAAAGTAACTTATGTTTTCTTTTAGGGGATTTATATATGGACCAAAAACAGACACCTCGAAAAGGAGAAAAACCCGAATATCAGACCTTTGTATAGATCTGAATATATATATATCGATATTCTATGTATGGATATGTTACTCTATATGATTGTTCAATACTGTATGCTTATGTTGATATTCCAAACTTGTCTCAGCCTACTTCGATAAATGCTGAGGACTATGGTTCTGTATAATTATTCATATTAGGTTATGATGTATAGATAACCTATGTTCTGTACTTATATATACAAACATAATTTTATATGGTCTGAACTAGATCCGGAAGGAATTCTGTTTTAAATACAGTAAGTCTATACAAACTATTTTCTTCACTATTTATGTATCCAAGTATTAAAACTGTAGCAACAATATTTGTGGTATAACCGCGTACTTCCATAACTGACTTTATGTAGTAAGTACGATGATATTATCCAAAAATTCTTCAATGGTACAATGAGGATGCTATATAATATATGGTATTGCTCAGTCAAAGGAAAAATGTATAGGTATATTTAATTATTTCCATATAGTTCCTGCTATTCTATAACTCCCTTATTATCATAGTTGATTTCTGGTTGGAATAATTTGTTTGTCTGTATACTATGTCAACATATTTCTATATAATTGATTTTTGGTTACAATCATTTAATTTTCGTTTAATCAATAAAGCCTACGCAAAGTACCAACTGCAATTGGATCTATATGACTATATATATATGTGTGTGTGTGTGTGTGTGTGTGTGTGTGTGTGTGTGTGTGTGATATATACATAGACTTGTTCAAATCCAATCATACATAGATGTTTCTGCCTAGAAATTTAATAACAGGAATAAACATACACCTGTAGATAGAATCTGTTTTAGACTCATTTAAACATACATAATTTTTCCTAGAAATTTAATTACAAGAGAAACATTTCCAGAATTTTTCCATATGTTATAAACTTTACACAAACGACCAGATTTCATTCCTGAAATATTTCACATTAGCATAACCAGATGCATTACATTGGATATATATATAATCATTCAAACAAAGAGAGCAAGGATTAACATATCTGAACCAGTTCGCAAGGAGACAAAGGGAACAACCACGTTCCTCCCAACCGTAGAATAGGGCATCCAAAATCACTTGCCCGATTCATCCCCTAGCCTGATCATGAATCCATGAGGGTGAACTTGAAAATCTCCTCTTCAACAATGTCCTTCAATTCCAACCGATTCCTCTTGCCTCACACTCGCATAGTGTTCATAACAGCAAGGGAAAAAAATCAATAGTCTTCTTTCCCAACATACTTGGCAGCGTCCTGCCTCCTCACATATGCTATTTATCAATTTTCCTAGGTCTTCTTTCCCTCCCTTGGGAATTTTCACAACTTTCTAAATCCCTGATTTTCAAGGGCTGCCAATGGCCAAATCACTGATTTTCCACTTGTAAAAATTAGCCTAGAGGTAGTTTCAACATGTTCCCCACTCATGGAGTCATGGTCAACTAAATTTAACATGGCTATTCCATTTTTCCTCCTGCAATCAATATAAAATATTATGTTTTCATACAAGTGTCATAGTCAAATAGTTAGTTGGGTCAAATCAGGTCTCTGCCCAACAGTCATAATAATTAATTACAATTATCAAATTTGAATTTCGGAATTGCCATAAATGACAAAAGTTTTCCAAATTCAAATTTACTAAAAACGGAATAAATTTTCAGCAAATTTAAATTTCAAAAATATTTTATTTTTTTGGGGATGTCATAGTCGCAATGTAACAAAATTCTATACTTTTGTAACATAACATGTTTTTTGTATGAACATCACAATGCAATGTGCATGGGAGGAGAATACAAGTTTAGTGACATTTCAACATAACAGGAAGAGTTGTATAAATTTTTGGTTTTCCTTGAGGTTTATATAAATTAATTTCTTTCCTTAAGGTTTTTATTGCATGATGAATAATTATATGCTTGGGTAAAGAAAAATGTCATAAAATACTGTAACAATTTAAGAGTGAAAAAAGAGGAGGATGACTTAAAGAAAAAATCCCATTGCAACATCCATATTTTAGACTTGTTCATTGCAATGTGAAGAAGGAAAGAGTTTTGTAATATAACAAGGTTTCTGCATGAATGTAAGATTGTGATGTGAGGATATGTGAGTATATCAAACCATGGTGCTATGTTTCATCACATAATGACGTCATCCCAAAGTGCATAACAAAGCGATGTTACAAAGTTAGTCAGCAGGTAAAAAGGAAAGAGTTTTGTAACATAACATGGTTTTTGCATGAACGTCAAATTGCGATGTGCACGTAAGGAAATGTCAAGTTTAGTGACATTGCAACATTACATGAGGGATTGTATAAATTTATGATTTTCCTTGAGGGTCATATAAATCTATGTCTTTCCTTAAGGGTTATATTGTGTAATGAAGAGGTGTATTTTTGGGTAAAGATAGATGTTATAGAAGATTCTCATTATTTCAGAGGGAAAAAATAGGAGGATAAGTTAAATAAAAAATCCCATACCAACATATCAAAGCAATGTTATTGTAGAATTGAATTCTAATGTTATTTCTTAAAAAAATATTAGAACAATTATATTTGGAGAGGTTAAATATAAAACCATGTGATACAATGATAATTTAAAAGTAATAAATTGATATCCAATAATTGAATATTGTTTAAGAGCTTTTTCTGAGGAAAAAATTGTATGTGTGAAGTTGGTGTCGCAATGTACTTTAAAGAATATGTCATATTGGAAAATATGGTGGGAAATATTTTTATGAAGTTGAGATGAATATTATAGACTTACAAAAGGTTCACATTAAATTAGAAACATAGAAATCCATGAGATTGTGTTTGACATCCATTAATTCAGAGGTCAAATGTTATATTATTCGATATTGATACAATTTTAATATAAAAAGATAAATAACTTGAATGGGAAGACCCATATCCACATTTCGAAAAAAAGGTAAAAGTTATGTTTGTTGTAGACATATGAATAACATTAGACATTGCAATAAATGGATAGGAAAAACATAAAAGGAAGGGGAAATAATAAATGTTAGACATGTATAAAAGAAAAAGGAAATACAGATCAATAATACAATGACAATTAAACATTAATAAAGTCATTATGTTACATTGAATGACACATATCAACATTTTGAGAGTAATAAAGMTTATGTTTGGTGTMKAYATGTGAATAAACTTTTTACTTTGCAACATATGGAAAACARTAATTGAATAGATAGACTTCTGAACMAARTACATAAACTTTGTGGTYRWTATGTTTAAAMCRATTTTTTTTTTATTAAAAAAAGTTATCATTTTAAGTACATAMAATAWAGTATCCAAAMACTAAYAKRTTTAAAAAHWMYTTAAATGGTAAAMATAACAAAAGMTATTCCAAATTACAACSATATTTATGACATATGCAAAACCAATTAACGTCAACAGTAACTTGAYGACCCCTTTGTCSTTCGAGCCRTTCTCTGTGTAATTTTCTAMCAAATTCTYTGTCAGAAATATGTTGAAACTCAYRAACCATTTCWTTCACCTTAGATAAAMAATYCARGGTCTCATCAAACAAGTGTGTAGGAKTTCCAATTCTCCTACTAATTATCTCTTGAATTCCAGTAAGAAATTGTTGTTGAGTTGTGATATTATGTATTGTTGAAAWAAMTTTTGTTGCACTTTCGTTATYCATAAMTGCATGTAAAAAAGACAATTAATAATAATAATAAATATTTAGTACGATTGGAATAAAAAGGTAAACATAACGAAACATAACCCCTTAGAAATTCTGAATACAATAGTTATATTGACCCCTTTAAAAAAATGTTGCAAGAAAAACTGAATGAGTAAAAAAGATGTATTTTTTTAAAGAAAATTTTAAACCATGAAAAAAAAATAGAAAGGTATAATAAATTGTATCATAGAAAGAGTATGGTTGGTAAAAAAAGGAAAACATAACAAAAATGATGATTTTTTTTCTTGTTTCAAAAAAGTAAAATGGATTCAATGAACATTTACATGTTTATACAAACATAAAGAAATGATAATTTCAAGAAAAAAATATCAAAGGACAAAAAAACAAACTTAACATAGACATTCTATGTAAAGTGAAAATATTTAAATTGAATGTTACAATGATATGGACTTTAATCATTCCTCTTCTTTTTTCCTAATTGTAACATATGCACTATTTTTCATCTTTGCATAGCACTCAAAAGAGAAAGTTGGTTATATGCGTAAACCATATATTGATTTTACTCTTGATATATATGTGAAGGTCAACCCTTGCTGCTCTTTGTTTCCAATATCAATTGTTGCACATTTTAAAGTCAACCCTCGTGATTTGTGAATAGTAAGGGCCCATGCCATCTTCAGAGGATTTTGTTTACGATTTCCTCTTATAATTGGTGTGATAGGTACAATGTTTGGATTTATTGGGTCAAATGGAACACCAATGTACTTATCAAAATGAACAATTGTATACATTGGAAGCTGAGGAGGCTTTGAGCCAAACATATAGAATATATTTTGAATGTAACCAAGACCACCATTCACTAAGCCATCTTCAACCTACAAGTTACATGTCAACATGACACATTGTACAGGGCATAAGAGAACTTCACGTTCCAATTGATCATCATCAAATCCGACAATTTTTGTTCATCATGTATGCTTAGCAACACATCGTGCAATTGGAGAATTTAATGATTTCAACATCTACCTATTATGCAAGTTCACCAAATTATTTGTTGGGAACAAGTGAAGTGATGAATTAAATAAATTCCTCTCCTCAAGAGGAAAATTCATATCAACCCGTGACATAAGCAGCTCCCAATAATCAAAAAGGGGTTCAACATTTCTTACATTCATTAACAATCTACAAAAACAATATTGTTTCGGATCATTTCCTTGTTGTTGGAATATTGTATCCAAGGTGACAATGATGTTGAATTTATTCCATAAAACTTTCCCTGTTGTATTACCTGCATATAAAGGATTATCTCTTATAGGAGCCAATTGACCAAGGTCACCCACAAGAATAATAGAATACCACCAAAAGGAGAATATTTGTTATCCGGAAATGCTTCTCGCAATCGAGAATCAATTTGTATGAATAACCTTGGTCCTAAAAAGCTCATTTCATCTATTAAAATATATTGAATATGCCTCATTTGTTCTTGAAATATTGCTAAAGACTGCCCCTGTAGTGGTCGCATATCCTTAATATGAATCTTTAGTGTTGTGTGTATTGTTTTTGCATGTATATTAAAAGCAGTTATTCCTATTGGAGCGAGCAAAAGAAAATGACTATTTCGATCAGCCGACGAAGTAGAAAGATCACGAGTAATACAATGAATAAGAAAAGACTTTCCAGTGCCTACAATACCCTGAACAATCATTAGAAGAGGTTCACGACTTGGATATTGATTTGAATGTTGTAAAATGATATCAAAAGCAACTTGTTGTTTCTCTACCAAGGAATATGGAGATACATATCTAGGATGATGTTTTTCAACAATAACACCTCTTGATTTGGCATTTCTTATAAAATAAATAGACTCTTCTGCAACATCATTTGAAGTTGTTGTTTTCTCCCAATCAAAACATATATCAAAGCCCCTTCGGCCAAGAGTGTGAAGGTCAGAAAAATTGACATTATTAGAAGGAACCAAATGAGACAAAACTTTCCATTCTTCAAAATATTATTCCACACGGGTTGGTTGTTCTTGGAAATCATCATCATCTTCAACATTTTCTGAAGAGATAGGGGCCCAATGAACATGCCATGGTCGATATCAAAAATTTCTTCAATTTTCAATCATTGTTTCATCTAAAAGGACAATATCAATGGGAATGTTCCTAAAAGGTTTGTACAAAATCAATTTAGACCAACAAAAATTTTGGAATTCTTCTGAAGCCTCATCGGGAATAGAATAAAAGCGTGGCCAAAATATAACAATGGCATGGAAATTTCTAGGTTTCCATTTCTCTTTCTTACGTTTGGAAGAAAAGGTCCAATATCTTTTTGTTTCTATCAAACACAAATGATCAATAAAATCAGGTCTATGTTGATACATTTCAACAAAATTGTTGGGAGATGAAAATTAATGGGGGTTCTTTGGCACTTTTTTAAAAACCTTTCTCCCAACATTTAAGGAAACAAAGTTTCCACTGCAAAGTACAAGAGGTAGCTTTGGTAACATATGGCATGTTTCTTGGCTCCAGTGTCATGATCAACAAGTGTTTCAGCAAAGAATCTTCTATATGCAGACAAAACATGATCTTATGAGTAACCATAATTTGAAATTTTAGTTAGCATATCTTAATAAATTTCTGACCTCTTTTCTACTTTGGAAGCATACTTAGCAATGTATTTCAACACATCATGTTGGGAAACCACTGGTTGAAAATCAACATTTGCACGCCACATTGCAAGAACATCTACATTATGGACATTTAGCCTATCATCATTTCTTGTTGGCTCATATTTTTTTCTACCTTTCTCATCTATGAATAATAGTGAATCATCTCGAACCTCCCATGGAGCATTGTAGTGGCAAGTGAGAACGTAACTTTCTTATGCAATCATGAATCTACACTACACTTTGTATGTCTTTGAACACGGTTCAACAAATGTTCATAATCATCAAGAGGATTGGAAGAAAAATATTGTTCTGTATTCAATAGGTAGGGATCATCATTGATTCTTCGAGGAACCATTATGTTTCGATGATGAATGTCATGTGGATTCCATGCTGTTACATATCTATCAAAATATGTCTTTGCAAAATGCACATCTAAAGGATTAGACCAATCTAATCTTTCCATGTGTGGAGCACCTTCCAATCATAAGAATCTATGGATGTGAGATGACCCTCTATGTTGCCACTCATATCTAGAAAATAAGAAGATATAGTAAACATATATAGCAGAAAAGAGACAACAAGAACTGAGAAAAAAATTAGTTAGCATAAATACAACAACATGAACCTGTACCAAAAATATTTAGCACCAGGATATTTTTGGATGACTTCGTCTCGAAAGATATTGAATCTATGATGCATAAACATAGAAACAACATGGGGGTACTTGGTAACATTCTCAATTTTTATACGATGTTGATTTAAACCATGAGAATTTTCATTTCTTGGCATCACATTATGCATGTCTGGCCACTTTGTGTCATCTGAACTCAAAGTAAAAAATAGAGTTGGACAACCCAATTGAGTAATCATGTCAGTAAGTTCAGTAAGACACTTTGTCCAATAGGCTCTTGTTCCTCTGAGTGAAGAACCAAAACATATAAGGTGATCAACCAATTTATTATCAGGTAAATCTGTGAGTTGTTGATGCAACACTTCTATTGTTGTTGGGGAGTTATCATGTATATTTTTCTTTACAAAAACTGCAATAGTTGCTTGGCTTCGATGTCTCATTATCATGTTCAATAAGAAGTATCGAAAGCGAGGATGGCTTCCAATTCTCTGATCAAAGTATTTGAGCAGATACAATCCATATTCATGAAGTTGAATGTTACAAATACGTGGATGCAACCAATCAGCTTCACCAGTGGGGAATAATGTGGGGAATGCCATGTCTAATAACCCTTGAGTATTATATTCATTGATCGGAGATGAACCAATATCTGGCTAGTTGACCGATTGAACAGGTGAAGACTCAACATTTTCAATAAATGTTCTTATTTCTTTGATTTCTTTGTGTTCATTTGGTAGGCGAGAAACAAAAGATGAAGGATGAGAGAGCAAATGATCAGAGAAAAAACCTTGAATGTCATCAACAGTGTTATTTGTTTCTTCAATATCACAATCAACAAATTTAAGCCTAGTTGACACATCTGTTGGGTTTTCGGGGAGAGACACAACTAATTTCACGTCAATTTGAATATCTTGATAAAATTTGTCCATTTCAATTTTTTAATACAATGCATTCATCACCCATGATCTCTTCACATAGCATTCATAATATTTAGATTGGGCACCACATCTCCTAACAATTGGGAACTCAAGATCTTGAACACGTCGTGGAAGATTTCTAGCAATGACAAAAATATCTTGAAGAAAGCTAATTGTGTGGCCACTATATGAAATGTGCACCAATTTATCCAAATATGTTTTTTTCTTGGATTAGGTGGCTAGTTCATTCAAGGGTCAATAAACAATTGAACAATCATCTCTTTGGTTATATACATGTTTTCAACCTCTTCCTTACTAATGGTAGTTGAGAATTACTCTCTCATCATAGTGATATA
>JASDQU010192102.1:2571-19990 GCA_032191745.1 Picea mariana | reverse complement strand
AAACATTGGGGTTGTTTGACAATTAGAAACTAAAGCACCCATAAATGTCCTTAATCTATTAGTCGATACTTTAGCTAAAACTTTGTGGTCAAAATTGCAGAGCAAGATGGATCTCCAATTATTGATTTTATCAAAGGCTTGTCCTCTGGGGGTCATTTGGGGTCATTGATTGGTATATAAGATGTGATATATATCGACATGGTCCTTAGTGTTTTCCAGGTTAAAACTATAAAGTTTCATTTATTGTTGGGTGCTCCCTTCAAGTCATGTGAACCTTTTGGACAATGTCTACTAGAAGAGGAGTTGGTTGATTTTAGATAATTTTCAGAAATTTTGTTGGTATACCATCAGGGCCTAGTGTCTTTTCATTTTTCAACGAATGAATTACCCTCTTCCATTAAAGTAAGAGGTTCTACAAAGCACCGGATTTAACTCATTCATCCATTGTTCTCAAAGTGGTAAAACATCAGAAAGGATGATAGAGGATGCCACTTTTGTTTTGTACTTATAAGCTTAGGTTTGCCAGGGGTCCTAATCATATTTAGCAATTTCTTCTTGGGCAACAACTTTGTTTTTCCTAGGCCACCTGCTTCCTTTACGTCTTAGCGGCTACTCTAAGAAAACGAGGCAGGCTCCATGGGACCATAGCCTAAATCCACATCTTAAGATATTGCTCATGTTTCCATCTACTCTTATTTTAATTACGGTTAGCTCTTGTGGGGGACTAGCTACATAATTTTGTTGTAGGTGACCTCGTTACTCCTACAATACGGAAGCTAAGCTCCCTCCTCTCTCCCATTGGAACCTAACTACCATATGATATACATTTGCATATTAATTAATTTTGTACACTTTTTTCCAAAATTCGATAGACTTATTTTCAATTTACATGTCCTCAACAATGTGCATAAAGAAAACTGTGATGACTATGGAAAGAAACAAATCGTATTTTTATCCATGTTTTAGTGAGATAAAAAGGATTTCAATAGTCTTGTTATTCAAAATGCATTCTATCTTTTTTCTAATGAGAGGATTGTTTTATTCCTTTATTGAGAGTTGTGGAAGGTATGTGTACATTCTTTCCTTCTCTATATGATAATTGAAAAAATGTTTTGGCAATGGAACGTGGGGTTTTGTGCATGCTTGTTCTATTGATGAACCTCAAGGACATTTATTTGTTTGTTTTATATTTTCTGTTCTTTTAGAAAAAGTAGTTGTGAACTTCTAATATCTTTGCCTTGTCTTTGATAGCTTGCTAGATTAATATTTTAAGTGGGAAGTTAAATAATGTCAACAATGGATAAATCTAGTACTTTGGAGTATATCAACCAAATGTTTCCTACGGGTCAGTTTCTCATCTTCCTGTGCTAGTCACGCTTCACTTTCTTTTAATGTCTGGCTTTTGCATATAGCTTGTATTCTTGATAATTGTATTTATCTCAACTTACCCATGGCATATTATCCTATTTTGTCCTTTGGTTCCTAATCTACTAGCTCCTGTTTGTTTTCATTGTTAAGTATATTTTCACACCAGCTTCTTTAGTGTGCGTTCTTTTGTCTCACTTTTGTTTGAAAGTCCAATACTCTGCTACAAAAAAAAATTGATAGTAAAGATTTGGTACTGGATGTAATATCTTCAAATGTTTTAGACACCCTTGAGGTGGATTGATAGCAAATCATCGTACTTGTGTCGTAGGCTTAGGCTATAGCTATGTTATTGAAAGACGTCGTTGCTTCTTCTATGGACTGAAAATGCAATTCTTTCTCAAACAATTTACATAATCTCAAGGAGATGAGATGAGAGATATTGTAAGATAGCCCCACAAATTGTGGGCTTTGTTTAGTTGCGTTAGTTGCCTCTTTGTTTCCTGATATCTATCCTATCTACCTTAAAGTGCAATGCATTACCTCTGTTTATGAGGTTGTGTGCTTTTCTCCTCATAACATTTTAATTTGTCTACATGGATTCCTCGTATATGTTCCTTCAACCATCTCGTAGTAACAACACAATGGCATAGGATTGGAGTCCTCATATATGTTCCTCGAACCATCTTATAGAAACTCCACATCACTACTTTCAGAGTTGTCTTTGGCCTTCTCCTTCCGCACCTCTTTTGTATGGAATTGAGCAAGACATTTGTAGTTGATATGCTTGGACAATTCAGTATCAATTCTCTGAAATATGTTTAAGGATACCTATGCTTTCTCTACCCATAGGCTAACTAGATGTATTTTCCAATTTTCAAATTGACTTTTGGTTTGAAAAACAATACATGAAGGCTCCTTTTTCTAGCTGAGTCTTTCACATACTGCTCCCCTCTTGCCACCAGTAACAAGAGAATATCAATCTATATCATAATTTGTGATTCACGGCTTGCAACATTATTAATAGGCACTTAGTGTGCATGGTGTAATACTTGTAGTCTTCCTATAAAGTTTCTAGTATTGTATGTAGCCAACATTGTAAACCTCTATAAAAAAGGTAATTGTTCAAATTATCCATGTTTTCTTTCCTTGAGTAGAAATTAAAAAAGTACCACAATATTAACGTTACAAACTTTAATAGTTTTCTCTTAAACCCCTTTTTGGCTCATAAAATCCAATTACCTTGAACTTTAATTTTGACTTTGATTGTATTCCTTCATAGCCTTTTTTCCTTGATACCATGTCAAACAGATGAATAAAAAAATACAAGAGAATGTGGAATATATGAAATTGTATTCAATGAAGTCATTAGATGTCGCCAATACTCAACTTATGAAAGGGAACTATATGCCATTGTATAAGCACTTAAACAATGGAGACATTGCCTTATGGAAAGAAACGATTATTCATATAGACCACAAGCCTCTACAGTTCACACCTCCACAATCTAAGTTTCAGATGACAAGGCAATTGAATTGGATTAGCTACCTACATCATTTTAGGTGGTAATTAAGCACAAGAAACTAAACACTAATGCAATTATTGATTGACTTAGTTCACCACTAATCACATAACTTCTTACAATGTTGAGTATGCATGGTTATAACACCATTACTTGGCCTCAACTATATGAATAAGACACTGATTTTTCCTCGGTATATAAACAAATCTAGATAGGTTAGTGAATCTCCATCAACTATCAGTTAAAGGGAAATTTTCTCTACAAGCTAGGATAGTTTTGTGTACCTTTGGATGAGCACTGACAAAATATCATATGGGATGCACACTACAACATGATAGTGAGCCACTTAGGAGTAGTTAAGACTCTTATATTGTTACAAAAATTACTTTCATTGGCCTTCACTCAAGTTATATGTCGTTCGATATGTCAAGTCATGCATAGTTTATGCCAACACCAAGACATCAAATTATCAATGGGGTTTGTACACACCCTTCCTTATCTAAATCAACCATGGGACTTTGTCTACATGATTACTTCACTAAATATCCTATCACCAAACACCATTATGATCCAATCCTAGTAGTGGTCAACATATTCTCAAAACCAAAGCCGAGGACATAATTAAATGTAACATCATTTCATTTTTTTACAAAGMCAAAACAATATCTCAACCCAACCAAGAAATTGACAAACTAGAATTCTATAGCCTAAGGCAGGAGTCACGTAACAATGCAGTGCCCCAAGTGATAGAAGTAGGGGGATACTCTTGACATAACAAGTGAACCCAAACCTAAGCAATTTCGTGACAACACATAACTAGAATAAATGCTCAAGAGTTTACATTGTGAACTAGAATAAATGCTCAAGAGTTTAAAACCTTGCCTACGTTGTGGACAATAAGGGTTTGCACATTCCAATACGTGAATCTTGTATGAATTTAGGAATCTCCAATAATTAAACACCATTGAAAGAACTTTTTTGGGGGTCTAAAGTAGGCTTCAAGAAAAATCTTGAAACATAACCATCTATCTTCCATCACTAGATTGAAATGAGAAAGTTGTGACCTTTACCCATTTACAATCCCACCACCAAGCTCGAGGCACAAGGATAGCTTGAGCACTAAATAATCAAGAATAATACCCTAGATACATTCTATAATGAACTTATCAACAATGGTTATGCCAAAAGTTATCTTAAGCTTGACCCGGAGTTAGGGCTGACAAAAAGCATCAATCAAGGTCTTTGCTAAGAAAATACACATTTTCTAGAGCCTTAAGGCTAAGAAATAAGAGGTCTTGGCAAGAGGCATCACTACTAGAGATGGTGCAAATTAAAAGAGAGGCCAATGCAAAGGGAACACTCTTTATAGAAAAGAAAAGGCTTAATAACCTTCTAGGCCTTCCAAATGCTATTAGAGATGGTGCAAATTAAAGAGAGGCCAATGCAAAGGGAACAATCTTTACAGAAAAGAAAAGGCCTAATAACCTCCTAGGCCTTCCAAATGATTTGTAAAACAAAAGTGCCAACAATTTTAACAAAAAGAATAAGCAAGAGGGTTTGAGTAGAAATTTTCTAGCATAATTCTAATATAAGGGGGAGAAAATAAAAAAAAAAGTGGCAGAAGGAATAAGCAAGAGGGTTTGAAGAGAAATTTTCTAGCATGATTCTAATATAAGGGGGAGTAAGTAAAACGATTTGAAAAGAAATTGCCTAGTAAGATTGCATTTCAAGTGGCAAACCTTCACTAGTTCAATGTTTGAGGACCTTCTATTGATCTGGGTAATCTGGTCCTCAAGGATCGTCATATATTGAGCAATTGTTCAATATTAGGTTGAAGGAGAGAATCCATATAAATTTCTTTTTTGTCCATCTATTCACTTACTCTGATTTTAATGTCCCACTGTTGCTTAGTTTCCAGAATCTTCCACTTAACGTTCTTAACATTTCCAAGTCAACCTTCCTCCTAAATACCCATCCTATATTTTCAATTATTAGCTAATGGTGATAACATGAGATGGATGAAATCTTATCGACAAATGGTTTGTCAATGAACAGTAATTCTCCATAATCATTATTATTTTTCATTAAAAATTTGAATCATACATGGATTAAAACCATAAAATTTAATTTAACAACTGTGCCATTTTCAAATTCCAAACTTCTACTCCCACTGGATCTCCCTCTAAATAAAATACACCCTCACACCTGGACCAACCAACCAAATCTCCGTCTGAACGCACCCTGACAGTGACCCTTTATCGGCGGACAAAACCAGATCTCCCTCTAACTGATAACACACCGTAACCCAACCCAGAAACTCAATCGTTCTCACACGGATTACACACTCTCCGCAAAATATATATATATATATACTTTGAACTCAACCTCCTTTCCATTTTAATACTCATTGTGAGCTCAATATAGTGATTCCCAAACTCTGTAATTGAGTAATGAAATTCCATCTTTAAGAATTTCATTCACTTAAAGATTTTTAGAATTTTTTTTTAATTATGATGCTACAATGAATGGCTAAAAATTAAGAAATTTTTGGAATTTATCACAAATGGATGAACTTTTTTTCAAAAAGGTACAAAAAGCTCTCCTAATTACAGAAAAAAGCTCTCATGATTACGTTTTAAGACATTGGATGGTCAAAGATGATGTGTTTTGATGAATTTTATGGATCGCCATTAAAGCCATTGTATGTAGCCAATGTTGTAAGCCTCTATAATAAAGGTAATTGTTCAAATTATCCATGTTTCCTTTCCTTCTTGTTCTCCTATTACAGTTCTCCTCGGATATAGTTTTTTCATAAGATACTATAGTTTTTTCATACTATAGTTTTTTCATAAGATACTAATGCATTCTCTGTTTTTCTTACTTTGGGAGAGAATTATTTTTGGTGAACCTTGGAAACACTCCCCACATTAACTCATGGATAATGCATTTTCGAATGCAGAAATCCTTTTGGCTTAAGCTGCTCTGTCCAAGGAGCTTCTATGCTGTCAAAAATGCACCCAGGACTTGCTATCGGCTTTGTTTGCATGCCCTGTATTAACATGGTCCCATATAAACAAGGGAGCATGCCAACTGGAGTTTTAACCAGGGTCATTATTACGAAAATTGCGCCTTACCTCTAGACCATGGTCTGCTGGACTGGGAGAGAAAATGTTGAAGTAATTGATCTGAAGTGTGCTTTCTATGTTGAAAAGTATTCTAGGAGTAGCCATGGCCATTGTAGAATGTCAACACCATTCTCTTACTCCATTTTATTTCGGTTTTGCTCGATTAATTTTTCAGGGAGAGTAGTGGCTTTTCAAGGGCTGCATCAAAATATGGGGGAATATGCAAGTATGCATTTCATTTGAATAATTTTTTGCTTTGTTTTGTGAAATATTCAGACCTGCAACTGAAAACTAAATTGAATGGTACACTATCGAGAGTTAAGGATGAGAAGATGAACACTGATGTTAAGGAGAGCTACCAGGATGGAGTCTTCTTTTACCAATTTTTCTCAAGGTAATGACCCTAACTACTTAAAACACTTAATTTAGAGTTTAAATGTATTTGTATCTATGATTCATTTCAAGATATTAGTAGAGATTGAATGGTAAAGATCTTCATATAATAATTTTAAACAATTTAATTTTAAGCAATTTAAAAATCTTCCCTTAAAGAATATCTTCATAGAAACTGGAAAGAAATAAATGTTCCTTAAGCAAAAGGACAGAAATAAATTGGAATATCTTCATACAAACGTTCCTTAGGTAAAACATAGAAATAATGCTACAAAGACATTGTGAATATACAGAAAATGTTATATTACGTTGAATTTATATATTTTCAACTTAAGGGACGAGAAAAAAGGGAGATAAAATCAGAGTCATGAAGCCTGCAAACGATGGAAAGATTGATGATTGGGCGCCAACACACTGGACTATTCACGCAATAAGTCAAGAGAACTCGTTGTTGCCACTGTCATTGTTCTAGTCAGTTTCTGCAAAGATTCAACCACCTTCGAGTGTTCCCAAACATGTAGATCAATATTTATTTTCAATCTTTGGACACAGGCTCAATAAATTCACATTTATTTTCAAACGGACTTTATCTCCATCCTTGTTCTGGCAAACGTTGACGAATTGCATTGTTGGGTCTTTGTCTTTGCAGGTTTACTACCAACCCTTGTTTGCATTTATTGAAGGGTGTTCTGGTAGAAGGTGGCAAGATAGTGACTTCATCAACAAGCAATAACCTCCCCTGGCAATAATTTTGTATGGGGGATATGGCAATAATTTTGTATGGGGATACAGTGTGAATCTCTTCAGGCTTGTGTGGACAATTTATTCGAAAATTTAGCATTTTTGTGTCCAAAAAGTCATAAATGATGCACGGAAAGGATCACATGGTGTCTCAATCAATTCACTAACTTTGGATATAGTGTTTCATTAAATGAATGGTTATTTCTGTGTGAGCAATTCACTGAACTTTCAATATTGTAATTCATTAAATGAATAATATGAATTAATGTTTCTTCATGCTTACATGTTTGTTCATGAAACTATGATCCTTGGTACGAAGGAGGTGGGTGTACTGTGTAGCCATTGCTTCAATCTATGATGCACACCCATAGAATGATACACAACAAATTGTTCAAAGCAATAGGCACTTATGAGATAGCAGTAAGCACTCGGTTCAAAGTAGAGTGGTGGCATATGGATGTAGCTCAATTCCCACCGTACACACTCCAGGCCTGAGCTAGGAAAATGACCGAATGTCAATCACTATCAAAGCAATAGGCATTTATGAGATGGCAGTAAGCACTGGGTTCAAAGCAGAGTGGTGGAAGTTGGATGTAGCTCAATTCCCACCATACACACTCAAGTCCTGAGCTAGGAAAATGACCCAATGACAATCATAAATAGTTAACAACAATTCGTATTGAGTGAAATAAAGGTTAGGCAGCTCTAAACATTGATTAAAGCATTGGAAGAAGTGAAACCGGCAATAACACTTTAAACCTATGAGCCAATAAAATTTTAACAAATATATATATATATATATATAAAGAAATACAAACTTCCTAAATTAAACATTACAATTTCTGAAAAATTATAAAATTATAAAATCAACCCTAAACTAATATCTTTCAGGAAGGACTAATAACATGTCATGTATTATTTTAAGTGATTGATTTATCATAAATAAGATGTTTATGACAAACTATGAAAAAATATTTATAATAAATAATTGAAATTATAAATAATTATTTTAAAAAAATATGTTTAATGAAAATATGATTAAGATTTTGAATCATTGAATTTGTTGAGAACATTTTAAAATTATTTAAAAAAAATATGTTTAATGAAAATATGATTAAGATTTTGAATCATTGAATTTGTTGAGAACATTTTAATGTAAGGTATATAAAATTAAAATACTAAAAGAAAGCCTATAACATGCTAGAGATATATAGAATTCAAATGCTAAAAAGCTTATAACATGTTAGAGATATATAGAATTCAAATGCTAAAAAGCTTATAACATGTTAGGGACTTCATATTTCTAACTTGTCAATTCAATTAGTCATGATATGTAATTTAATGTGTTAGAGTTATATTTTTTTTTATTGATAATTTTAATTTTAAATAAATTGAATTTTATTTAATATCTAAAAGAATTTTGGAATTGCAATCAAAACAAGATCTTGTTGAGATAAAGCTTGTGACATTTTGGATAGGATTTGGTGATAGATTTTTTTAGTTTGCCTATGCTTTTAATGTTTGAGATTAAAGCTTCTTGGTCACAGTTTGGACCAGCCCACCTTCCAATTTGATTCACCCTTGGAAAATTGTAAAATTGTAATTATATTCTTGTTTGTTTTTGCTAAGTGCTGAACGGCTATGGGTGCAAAATAGCTAATTGACCTCTGGTTAAGAGTGTTGAGCATGGCCATGTGATATTTCTCTAGTAAGTTATTTTTAATACCACTCAATAATTCCAAGTATGATACAACAACATAGTTATCAAGGTTACAAATACCATAGACATAATCAATTTCAGAAATTCAGCAATAAAAGTAATTGCAATTAGTTAATATGAGCATTATCAATTTAGAATAATCATTTAACATACTTTTAGAATAACTTGCAGCAATTATCAATCACTTTTATAATAACATATAGCCATTTTCAATTTTGAACAATTAATAACATGCAACCATTTTCAATTTCGAACAATTAATAACATTCAATAGTTGTAATCAAGTAATATATGCTTCTTCTTCAAAATAAGTAAAAATTAACATACTCAATGCTATTTAAAATATTTGATATAATTTATAATGAAACTAAACATGGATTAGAAACATTCACATAAATCTCAAAAAAAAAAATGAATATAACCTTAACAAACATACCTTCCTCCAATTATTTCAAAACCATCGTATGATACACAATTTCATTTGGCTTTTTAAGCTATCTTTCAATCTGTTGAGGAAGCTTTTTCCATGCATCTCTTCATATCATTTTTTTTACACATTACACTAAATATTAGTATAAACACGGATTTGTATAGATTTTTTAGTTTTTGTTTTTTATAATATTTTCAATTATGATAACCAAGTAACTACACAATTTACAATTTTATTAATTAATATAAAAAACAAAACACAATATAAAACCATCTTATGATACACAATTTCATTTGGCTTTTTAAGCTATCTTTCAATCTGTTGAGGAAGCTTTTTCCATGCATCTCTTCATATCATTTTTTTTACACTTTACACTAAATATTATTAATTAATATAAGAAACAAAACATAATATAAAACCATCTTATGATACACAATTTCATTTGGCTTTTTAAGCTATCTTTCAATCTGTTGAGGAAGCTTTTTCCATGCATCTCTTCATATCATTTTTTTTTACACTTTACACTAAATATTAGTATAAACACGGATTTGTATAGATTTTTTAGTTTTTGTTTTTTATAATATTTTCAATTATGATAACCAAGTAACTACACAACTTACAATTTTATTAATTAATATAAAAAACAAAACATAATATAAATAAAAGTCAATTTTATTAATTAATATGAAAAACAAAACATAATATAAATAAAAGTTGAGTTGAAGACATGTGTGTATATTGATCAAATCGTTATAATTGCATTGACAACTTGTATACTCTAATCCATTTATGAATGTGCTCATATGTATTGATTCATTTCTAGCCATGATACATCCTTGTCGATGCTATTCATAGTAGTCAGATTTAGGATATGTTCCAATGTGGGGTCCATATTCTTTAGAAAGTCCATGGTTTAATGTGGTTTAATTAGAGATGTTTTACATTTAATAACTTTCTTTAAAAAAATATCATTTTTACACTTTTTAGGCAATTGTTATATAATCAATGATAAATGAGAAGATAAATTAATTAATTTTTTTTTATTTAAAAAAAAAATTAAATTAATAATAAATGAGAAAATCATAAATTATAAATTTATTAATTTTTTTATTTAAAAAAAAATTATGTTTGCATTTCTTATATAATGATTAATTTAATCAATGATAAATAAAAATATCATAATTATAAATTTATTGTTTATATATATATATATATATATATATATATATATATATATATATAAGGTTGGATAACACATATCTTTCTAATTATAATGATGATCAGATGGGATATTAAGTTTCTAGTCAATATTAGTGACTAGTTGAAACCATTTTTATTTTTATAATATAATTTGATTTAGAGTTAGTCTTCCCAAACATAATCTTGTACAGTACCAATATTTTATTTTAAATCATCAAATAATTATAATATATTAAGATCTTAAGATTATATCAATAAAAACTAACCAAATAACCTTAAGTAATATAAAAAAAAAAAAAAAAAATCCTCTTTTAAATATATAACTTTAAAGATTAACTCAAAAAGTAATAGAAAAACCATAAATTAAAGATTCAAATTTATTAAATCTTTCACATTACCAATAAATAATTTTATATTAACTTTTTTTTTTTTCTATTTAATTATCTTTTCTTTATATATTTCTGGTTTTCAATTTTATTATATATATTCTTTCTTTTTAATTTTCTATTTAACTTTTTTTTCTTTATATATTTCATGTTTTCAATTTTATTGTACTGCCTCCCAGTCAGTATACATAGCGATGAGTTAGCTTTGACTACTCTATTAATTTGGTTTGACTATAAAAATTTTGTAAAGAACTTAATGTATAACATAAGAAACTCAAAATTTTATTTTTTAATGTGTAAAAAAACTAAGTTTTCTTACATTTCATTGGCTGATAACTTTATAGTGTTATTGCAGCCTTCACTTATTTCGAGGTCAAAATTAACTCAGTGACAGACTGGGTAGGTTGAATTTATATTTTGTACGTTCATCTTTATTCAATTTGGGGTATAGGAGGCAGTACGCAGCAGCCTCGCTGCCCTTCAATCCCACACGCAAAGCTCCCGACCGCAGCTGCGGACTGAACCAACAGTGAAGCCTCCGACTCGCTCGCCAGGATCTCCACAACTCTTGGAACTGCGCCCAGCTTTATATAGGACAATTTTTTGGTCTTGTTGCCGATTATTTGGTTCTTTACGTCCCTGAGGGCCTTCAACTTCGCAGTGGCGTCTACAGCGGCGTAAGAAACTTAATGTATAACATTTACTGTATTGTTGTGTCTTACCTTCACTGCTACGTCATCCATTTACTTTGCTATTGCTGCGTCTTACCTTCAACTTCCCAGCGGCGTCATCTTTATTCAATTTAGGGTATAGGAGGCAGTACGCAGCAGCCTCGCTGCCCTTGTTATATATAATTTTTATTTATAATATGTTATTTAACTTTTTCCCCTTCTAAATTTGAACACGTGTCTAGTTTAATATATTAGTTCCTTTTCTAAATTTCAACACATATATATACATTTTGTTTAATATATTAATTTAAAACATTCCATAAAGTGAAGTAAAAAAATAAAATTTAATTATATAAATAAGTTAATAATTTCAACACATATATATACATTTTGTTTAATATATTAATTTAAAACATTCCATAAAGTGAAGTAAAAAAATAAAATTTAATTATATAAATAAGTTAATAAGTTAATATAAATAATGTTAATTTCTCAAAATTAATTATGGATCATTATGTTAAGTTGAAAAGATGTTATAGGTGGTACGTGAGGGGATATTAGTTTTTTAGGGAAATTTTGAAAAAACATTTGCTTGTGTTCTTGGAAAAGCCACAAATAATTAAGCAAAGATCTATGCTCTTTATCAAAATATTCTCGTAGCAAAGGAAGTCAAAACAAAATCCTTGATTATCATAGGAGAATCAAACATAATTATTAATCAGATGCTCTCCAAAACAACCCCTTCTAATAGCAAACTTGCTAGCAAACTTGTTTTGATAGAAGCTCAAGTCTAGAAGAAGATCGGTAGTATGCATACTCGTTTTGTCATTTTATCAGGTATTACAAGAACACAATTATTAGGTTAATTCATTGGCCAACAACATGGTTGCCTTCAATGTTGATGTCATCCGAAAAAAGGGGTGGAGCTTTCACCCAATTCCCTAACAATCTATGGTCTTGGAAATGAGGGCATTTAACTTTGTAATTAATATCCACTTGTCTATTAAGCGCCAATGGATTTCAAGCAAGGAGCTTGGACTTGAAAGGACTAGGCTTCCCCTCATTTGCATGCATGCAATTAAAGCAACTTTGGCTCTTGAACCCCTCAACAAAGGATTGAATTGGCAAGGTCGGATAATGTTACATTGTGTGGGAGAAGCTTGTTATACCGAAGGGAGAAAGATCATTCAACCCAATCGTATCCTAGTAAGATCATCTCTAAGTTATTGGCTAGTTCTATGGAATTTATGCCTGTCAAAATTTGTTTCAAGGTGCTTTTGTTTCTTGGCATTGGCATATGGAGGACGATGGCATTATGTGTGTGATCTGTATTTTGTGTGTTGTTTTGTATGCATTGGAATACCCTCATGCATCTTGGCACCTTTAGAGTCTTCTTGGCACATACCCACCTAATTCTTTATGTTTTGTTTGCACCTGATATCTCTTGATTGGGCAACCTCTCTTCCAGTTAATTTGGGCCCTAGCTTCTCAATTTTCATGTACCCTAGTATTGAAAATCTCTAGTTATTTGGCAATATGTTTTGGAAGTATAATCTATGGAACAAGGGATCTTCCATTATGTGTTGGAAACCAAGACATTTCCTTTGTGCATCAGCTTGAGCCTTGGGACACATCTCACAAGCACTAGTATTATTGTTTTCATCGGTTTTCTCCACACATGGATCACAAGAAAGCACGGGAATTTAGAAGGGTTTTGAAAAAAAACTAAAGAGTCAATACAATGTAACAAATCCCCTATTTTTTCACTAACCTCCAAGGTCCACGAAAATGAACATCAATGCACCTCACAAAATGCTATAATCATGAACACCCTATTACAACAAAAGCAGAAAATCAATGAATTGGAATTAGAATGTAATAAACATGGTTATCAACGTAAGTAAAGACTCACATTACACAGCTCCTAATTACAAGATGTCCACAAACTATGTTCAAGCAAACTTAAGGAAGAAAACATAGTTCACCAAATGCTAGAGGATATGGATCTTGAGAATCCAAAGTCTTTTCCTACCAATCTCGAGTAGGGAGAAGCCAATAGTCACCATGTTTTCCAATAATTTTTATGTTCAATAAGGCGATTAAAAAATTAAGAGTCTTTTTTAAGTTGTATACATGTACGTTTATCTGCATGAATAGTCACCATGTTTTCCAATAATTTTTATGTTCAATAAAGCGATTAAAAATTAAGAGTCTTTTTTAAGTTGTATACATGTACGTTTATCTGCATGAATCATTGGGACGTGGGGCGTAACAATTGTGAATGTTTGTAAGTTTTCTTTTGTTGCATTTGAAAATTGGCATCCATGTTTGAAAGTTTTGTTTTGTGGCATTTGAAAATTGGCATCCATGTTTGAAAATCCAAGACAACTGGTTTTTGTACTTGGTTGTTTTTTACTCAAGACAACTAGCTTTTGTACTTTATTCTTTAGCTTTTTGCTACAGCTTTTATAAAATAATGTTTCCCAGATTCTATTAAAAAAAAGTTACAAAGTTACAATAACTATTTAAAATTTCATTTGAAAAAAAGGTTAAAATGGATTGATATGGATTAATAGTTTCAAACCATGAATTAATAATTTCACTTGATACAAAGTTACAATAGCTAAATATGTACTAATAAGATGAATAATAAGGAAAATTAGTTTAATAAGCTGATTAATAAGGAAAAATAGTTTAAATTTAATAAGTTATAGTTTATTGTTATTATTATAATTTTTTTAGTTTGTTATTATTTTGGCTTGCTTTCAAATGTCAAAGATACCCGTGGGGCGACCTGTTTGTTCAACGCTCATTCTTGGAAAATCAAGAACAATATGATAAATTTCAATTATATAATTGTCTGATATTTGTACGGATATAACTGCCTGATGTTCAGATTGGGATTTGCTATTTTCTTTTCAAAAAATATCACGCATATAACTGTGATATTTAGATTGGGATTTGCTAAAAAAAAAATCAAAAAATATCCCTAATTTGAGAGACAATACTTGTTTCAAAAATTGAAGTTGGAATTTGTTATTTTCTCTTCAAAAAAAATTACTAATTTGAGAGACTGCACCTGTTTCAAAAATTCGAGTTTTCAAAGGGCATTGATTTACTTGTGAGGCTGAGGTCATGGTTCTATTTTAATTTTGCCATGCCACACTTGAATAGCATTATGGTGCAGCCCGCCCACCTTAAAGAAATAATAATAATAACTTCGGTGACATTACAAAGGAGGCAGTTATGAGTTATCTGTTTCTCCTGTACGCTGCCAACCCTCAATTACCAGCAATTCTCTTCTTTGGAAGATTAATGACATCATTTGTGGCTTCACCTTCCAGTCGATAATCACTTGCTGTTATTACTAGAGGACGACAGGGATTTGAAAACATAAGAGGTTTCCTGAGCTATGGTAAGCTGTACAGAATTTATATTGATCATCGAGATAAGGTTTGGTTAGTGAATTTTACTCTGAACTTTGCCCAAGGCTGCCAAGGCTTACCTGGTATTCAAATACAGAGTAACCAAGAGAATGAAAAATAGAATAGAGCATGGACATCACAAGACTGTGAGAAGAGTATGTGTTCGGGCATAATTCACATCTACAAAACAATCTTGAGCAATGCCAAATCAGAGTCCTATGTATATCGAAAGTCCTAGCATATTTAGAATATGTGGAAAGAAATAGGTCTTTATTTGCATCCATAACAAGCTAAGAATGATAGCGCTCCATATAACTGACTGTATAAGCCATGATCATTTTCAATAATAAGAAAACTATTGCATTCTACAATAAGATGCACACTACGTATTTTTACTTCTCCAGAAACTGGGGAGTCCCACCAAAACCTTCTCTCTGTCGGAACTGGGACAAATATGTTCACATTTCAAAATGGCGATACCCGACTCCAGAGAAGAACCAACTGATATCAGTACGTGAACTTGGATAGCAGGGAGAGATGCCTTCGGATTGAAAGCCCACAAACTTTTGCATAAACTCAGATTTATAGACTGCACCGCGTAGACACACTCCAGAGCAACTTCATAGTTTAGATGGTTTCATGGCTCACCACATAATGAGCAGATTCTTATGTACCATATATTCAAATGATGTCCGTTCAATATCCAATCTGATCAAATTCCATATGCCACAAAAAGGCATGATAGAAAATGTCAATTCTTACATCTTGCCCATTCATTCTTGCTTCACCTTTGTCCTTCAAGAACAGGTTATTTAATTTCTGAATACTGTACAACTCGAGGCATTAATGTGCCTGCCTTCACGTTCCAGCAGATCCACCAATGCACCGAGTAATCATTAATAAAATAAGTATGCTACAAGATCAACTCTTATCTCAAAGTTCCACCGCAAGAAATCACAAAAACACGATAGAATAACCACTGTTTTCTCCTTTAAGATAGCCATTCACCCTTAAAGTCTCCTAAGCATGTTATATCTTAATATTCTGACTGTTCTCATGGAGCTCTTTATATGTTTTCACAGAGACAGTACCAAACTCTGTTAAGGCCTCAAATGTAAACGTCAATCCACTCTGCAAAATTTTTAAGGTTGCATTTTGAGTTTCCTTCAAAACCTTCTGATGCCTTGCCTTCTCCTCCTCTGCTCGCTTTCTGAATGAGTCTATTGACATTTTCCGCTCTATAATTCCAGTATCAGTTGGTCCCATTCCATCTCTCTCTTGCCTTCTACTCTCTACTCTCTGTAGAGTGACAACCCTTCTATCAAGATCTTTGGCGACGTATTCAGCCCTTCTCTTTTGGCGCTGCTCCTCATCCTGTTGTTCCCAAAGTGCACGGACTTCTAGTGCAAAATTCCTGATTGCAGCAACAACTGCCCTGTCGGGCATTTGGTCAAGTGCACGACACCAATTACGGCAAATGCTGAAGACAAGAGGAGCACCTACTCTACGTGGGGAGAATGACATCCTTCCCTTAGAGGAGGCTCCAGGCTCTGGAATAATGCATTTTGAAAGCCATCCATTAAGAGCTTCAACATAAGACTTCTGGGAATTGATCCAATTACTGAAGCTTGTATGCCAACCATGAAGCTCGTGTTCTAGCTGAATAGTGGCCTGTCGATTTGACACAGTGGAAATCCCACCAGATATAGAACTGCTTAGGGACTTTGCCTCTGATATGATCCGATACTGAATCTGATGACAATCTAACATGACTTTCCACATTTCCATCCACCTGCAAAAGTAAACAATGGATAGAAACTAGAGATTAACTATACATAGCAATAAAAAGTCTGTAAAAACTACTTACAAATTTCACATGTAAAGACCAGCAAAGAGTCCTACAAATAAGAAAATAGTTAAACAACAAAGATTGGCATTTAAAAAACACAAAAATGAGTTAATGAAAAAGATCAAAAAGAGATTAGTCGATGACAGAACAAAAACTATATAGATAATATCTGTAAATAAGCTCCAAGGGTTAGCTCAATCAGTTGAACCATCCGTCCAAGGCATGTTGCCAATAGAGAGGCCATAGGGTCACAGGGTCAAATACAGTCAAGTCTCTTGGGGTTACAAGTTGCTATTGTAGCTGGCAGTTGAGCAGCCCTCCATCTGGATATTCCAGGGAAGAAGGGGGATCCCGCAAAGTTTTCCTTGGGGAAAAAAATAATACATGTGAAACCTTCAGGCAGCAGTCTGAAGGAAATTTACAAAATGGGCCAGTAGCTCTGTTTCATACAAATTTGCCAATAAGCAGATGTGATTGACAATAGACAGAAAGGAAAAGGTACACGGGAAACTTGCCAAGGCAAATTGCCATATGGACCATAGTAACAGGGCTCGCTAAACTAGAGTGAACTCAGCTCAGCCCCTAAACGAGC